>CM038792.1:288232821-288358618 GCA_021764765.1 Vicia sativa
TTATGCGTAAAATATGTAACAATTTTTATTCTAAAAAAAATGATCACCCCTCGGTTTTATTTGAAAACTGAGATAAAAAAACGCTAGTTTTTGTAAATAATAAAAATGCATACATTGTGGATCGAACTCATGCGCTATTAAAATACTTCTCAATATTTTAAACACAGAGGTGATAAGTCCATACTTTTATGACGACTTTATTTATCTCTCTTCATGTGCCGAGAAAAAATACATTTTGTGTCTGATATTAGATGCGTTATTTGTAGCAATGATATTCAACAAAGCATAAAAAATTCCAAGAGCATTTCATAATACAAAAATATATTGTTTATAACCAATCCAAAATGACACACATACATTAACATCATACTAATCTAGCTTACTGGACAATCACCCAAGAGAAATTAGTTTAAATCATAAGTAATATAGGAAGCAACTGACACGGCGTGAATGAATATCATATATATCTTCGTGTGTAAATGGTATCACGTTCCTCAACACCTACAATTTAACAAATACAATAAATTATATTAACAAATAACAATAAAATTAAACTTCCATTCTTCAAAATAACAACAAGAACAACCTATATATTTGACCAATAACAATATTAATTTAACAAACAAATAAATTGCATGCACATAGATAAAGTGATTAACTTAGTCTATAAACCCCTAATGTCTTCAGAGACAATATGCAACATATATTTTATAACTTAATATCCACCTGCATAATTGTTTCTCGGTCTCCACTTCTACAAATAACTTATACATAGTGATTAATACCTACAAAGAACAAGTAATACATCAAAGAAAATATAAAGAATATCGCAAATAATACCACTTACTTTTGAGAAAATGAATTTTGACTTTTATTTTTTAAACCATGACGCACAAGATTGTATCTCTTCGTAGCTCTACATGTTGTTAAAAATTAAACATAAAAAAATTATTTAAAAAAAAGGTAAAATTTTAGTATTCAAGACTACAGTTTAAAAAGCATAGCATAATGTGAGATATTGGATCGAACTCTATTGGGTCGAACGTAGTATCTTGGCTCGACGGTTCGACAGAGTTTAGCATGCAGTCGAAGGTTGCTCACATGCTGTTGTCGAAGTGTTACAAGTTGTAGTCGAAGTGTGTTCTAGCTTATAATGTCGAAGGATGCTAGGATTGATAGCATCTATTGGGCCTGTTTGTTATGTCCAATTGGTTAAGTTAGCTTGTATCCTAAGTTAGCTTGTAATGGGTATTTGTGATAAAAGCCCATTAGTTTAGTATGTTAGGTTTATTATAAATAGCATACTAGTCTCTCATTATTGCATAACTGCAAATCCTATTTTAGGGTGAGAGGGTTATTTGTTATTATTGTATACTTGTAATCTTATTGAAAGAGTAAGGAAAGAATAGCAGTTAATAACCAATCCTTATGTACATCGTGTTCTTCATTATTTTTCCTACCCTAATTGTTTCTTGATCATTAAGAAACAAGTTTATATTTTGTTATAAGACATCTAATTCACAACAAATTGGCGCGGTGAGCGTGGAGAAGATGCCTTCGACAAAGTATGAGATTGAAAAGTTTACTGGAGTGAATGATTTGATGCATGGCGCTTGAAGATGAAAGCCCTACTAGTTCAGCAGGGTTATTTAGAAGCGTTGAAGGGAGAATCAACCATGAACGAAGCGTTAACGACATCTGAGAAGACGACAATGATAGAGAAACCCCACAACGCAATTTTTTTGAGTCGTGGTGATAAGGTTCTTCGACAGGTATCAAAGGAGACGATGGTGGCAGGGTTATGGGTGAAACTTGAAAGTTTGTACATGACCAAATCGTTGGTGAATCGACTCTACCTGAAGCAAGCTTTGTGTTCATTCAAGATGATTGAAGACAAAGTGTTGGCTGAGCAGTTGGATATGTTCAACAAGCTGATTCTTGATCTTGAAAATATTGATGTGAAGATCGATGATGAAGATCAAGCGTTGTTGTTGTTGTTGTGCGCGTTGCCTAGATCACATGCTCACTTCAAAGAAGCTCTCTTGTATGGAAGGGAGTCCCTGACCTTTGAAGAAATTCAATCAGCCTTTTATTCGAAGGACTTGAACGAACGAAGGAGCATAAACCTTGACGGTGATGAAGGTTTGGCCGTTAAAGGAAAATTCTTGCAAAAGGATAATAAGTTCGACAAGAAAAAAGGTAAAAGTCAGCAGAATTTTTATAGTGGTGAAGCATCTGGTATTCGATGCAATCATTGTAAGAAGGAGGGTCACACAAGAAAAGTGTGCCCTGAACGCCTAAAAGATCATGGAGGAAAGGATAATGGAAATGCAGCTATTATTCAAGATGATTTCGACTCATTTGATGTTCTTGTGGTTTCGACGAAACCCGTTGAAGGTGGCCCTACAACAAAAGTAAGTTTTGACAGCGCATCTACGAAAGCGCTTTTAAGAGAAAGCGTTTTCGTAGGCTTTAAAAAAAAATTCGCTTAAAAAAGCGCTTTTATAGGTTCCCTTAAGAAAGCACTTTTCAAAAAGCGCTTTCATAGGCATTTGAAATATCTAACCTACGCGCTTTTGAAAAGCGCTCTTATAGGTGGCCTTATGAAAGCGCTTTTGAAAAGCGCTTTATATGTGGACTTCTGGCGCTTATATGGGGACATCGGCGTTTTTACCTCGAAGCGCTCATATATGGGTCTTAGAAAGCGCTTTTAAAAGCGCTTTCGTAGGTTGTTTTATAATTAAATTAAATATCCCTAAATACGAAATTTGCCCTCATTTGTTCATTTCTTCGTCTTCTTCATTTCTTCTTCCCTTTTGTTTTTCTCATTCACCGCCGTTCCTGTTCCTTCGTTTGTTTGTCGTTCATCGTTCATCTTCCTTGCATTTCGTTCCTGTTCATTCGTGTTCGTCTCATTGTTGCGTTTCTAGAATCACATTCTGCGTTAGTTCACTTCCGCTTCGTCTTCCATCGTCGCCGTCGTTCTTCCTCTTCTTGATCGTCGCCGTTCACTACGTTCTTGTCCATCTTGGTAAGTTTCTTCTTCTTCCATTATCATTCTGTTATTTGACCGTTTAGTTATGCATGTTCCTTCTATTAGTTATACATGTTACGCCTGTTCGATTTCTTCTTCCATTATCCGAGTATTTCTAGGGATAGATAATCTTTGTTAGTATATGTTTGGATTCTTGTTAGAAAACACCAACATTATGATCTGGGAAGAAACTTACGCATTTACTTGTTGTGCTACAATATGTTTAATATTGGTTACTCGGATTGTTTGTAGTTGATGACACTCCAAAGATGTTATGTGGCCTGTCTTGATTCCATATACCGATTTTCAAAGCACACCGTGTCATTCATTATATATTCTTGATCGTTATCCTCGACTTTATTCTCATCATCCATGTGTTCTTGGTTGTAATCTTCATTCCAAATTTCGCATGTTTACCCAATTTGGCTAACTTTTGAAGATGATACACAATGGTTCTATAACTTCTTAAAGATGATAATTATAGAAGCGAAAATATGAGTTAAATTTTAAGTACTTTCTTGACTTTGGCCCTACACCCTTCACAGTTCATATTAGTTTTACCTTCAACTTTTTTAAGTACTTTCTTGACTTTGACCCTACACCTTTCACAGTTCATATGTACTTTGAGAACCTAAGTTTGTACCTTAAGTATTAACAAATACATCTCAGAAAAAATATAAATACATTTAGCTATTAAAAGTGAAATGAATAAATGAAAAAAAAAAGAAGGTTAGAAAATGAAAGGACCTCAATATTCAATAACTCATGTTCTTTTGTTGACATTTTTGGCAATGCTTGCTCTGAAGGTGTTTTAAAGGACAAATGGTTGTGTCTTGGGTTGGTAAACGATTTTTGACTGAGTTATAAGTTTTATTTTCTATGAATTTGCAGTGTTTCCTGGCCTAGTTCGACGTACGACGCTCATTCTCCGCGTTTCTTAAAGTTCGAAACATCTGAGAGGTAACTTTCTTCCTCAAATTACTGGTATATATTGTGATGAATTTGTCTTAAATTGTCTTTCGTATGTTGCATTTTCTTGATACGGATTCATTCTGTGTATACTTTGCGTTTTGACAGAAACGCAGTATACTGTTTTGTGCACTAATTAGTTGATATGGATAAGACATGGATGTATTCCAATCGATTGTCGAAAGACTACGAGAATGGTGTTTCGAGTTTGTTAAGTTTGTTGTTGCATACGCCAAAGACCCAGTCGAATGACATGTCCTATTTGTATTGTTGTTATGGGAACCGGTTGACGATTCGGTTGGCATCGCATTTAATTCGGTATGGAATTGATAGGAGTTATACATGTTGGAATATGCATGGTGAGAAAAGTAAGGAATGTTGAATCGGGTATGCAAGGACCTATGTTTCAAATGATGATTGCAGATACATACGATTATGATCGAGTCGAAGAAATTGCGAAGCGCTTGAAGAAGATCTTAACGATTGTCCCAAAATGTTCGAGAGGTTGGTGCGATGCGAGAGAAACCGTTGTATAATGGTTGTACAAAATTCACAAGATTGTGCGGTGTTAAAGTTGTACAACTTAAAAGCCGCAATGGATGGTCGGATAAAAGTTTCACGAGTTATTAAGCCTTATGAAAGATATGCTACCCAGAGGATAATGTTCTTCCCAATCGAACGTATGAGGCCAAAAAGATGTTGTACTCTATTGGCATGAGCTATGATAAGATACATGCGTGTCCAAAAGATTGCGTTTTGTTTCGAGATCAAGGTGATATTGGTGTTGACATTGAATCTTTGACCAGAAATGATCAAAATGAGAATGAATCATGCATTAGAAATGATCATAATGAGGGTATTTGGATCAATCCAACCGTCCGCGTTATTAAGAGACGAGTATAACATATTCCTACCAAGAAAAGAAAGAGATGTTAGTGAAAAAGGTAATAGTATATATAATTATAGACAATGTCATTCAATAAAATGTATATATATGTCATTTCATTTTTTTCATTATAGTATAATATATATAGCCTATATCATTTCATTTTTTTCATTATAGTATAATATATATAGCCTATTTCATTTTTTTCATTATAGTATAATATATATAGCCTATACGTCATTTCATTTTTTTGCTTTATGGAATTGTATACATGTCATTTAATTTAATTTAATTTTTCTTTATTACAGGTCAAATGGCTAGTAACCAAGATAATTCAGAAAATATTCCACAAGGAGATGTTCCACAAGATAATGTTCCACAAGATACTTCAGATAAGGACATCACACGAGGCATAACTATCATGCGGGGAATCATCCGTGATAGAGATAGAGGTATTATGTATAATGTAGATTGGAATAATGATGACCAACTAATTGGGTCTAATTCTGCAAAGCTGACAAGCTACATCGGTACGCTTGTTCGTATGCACATTCCAATCACCACTCCTAGATGGAAAAAAGGAGAGTTGGATGAGGCTAAAGAAAGAATTTGGGCCGAGATAAAGGTATCATATATGGTTGTTGTTATTTGCTTTATTTTGACGACAAATTTGTTTTAACTTTCATATACTAACACCTCTATCGTATGTTTTTGTAGAGGTCTTTTAACATTGAAGATGCCCAAAAAGTATATAATGGGCTTGGGGAAAAAGACATAGAGGATGGAGAACATTTTGACAAATAAGTTTCTTAAAGACGATGAAGGAAATTTTGTTGAAGAGGATCTGAACGACCAAAGAAATATGAGAGCTTCATTACACCAAGAATGGGTTGCTTTTGTGGGCCAAAGAAGAGACGAGAATTTTAAGAAAGTGAGTCTTTAAATCGCGAGAAGGCGTTAAAACCCGCATATCCATATAAAAAGGTCGTTTGGGATATGCCGCTTCTGGGAAAAAATTGTAAGTAAATCTCAATTCTACGATCTTATTAATTCTCTCAATGTGTATTATTTGTAACAATGTGTATTGATGATTTTATTATTTGTAACAATGCGTAGTTGGAAGAGGCAAAGTGACGAAACATCACTACCGCACATGTCGTGGAAGGAAGCTCGTGTTGGTCGAGTTGTTAACCCGATGCAACATGTTTATGATGAGTGTGTAAGTATACCATTATGTCTTTAATTAATATATAATTAACGTTGTGTCTTTAATTATCGATATTTAAATGAATTACAGGAGACTATATCGCAATCGGTATCCACGGGTGACGACCCAATATCAGGAGCGTACTCAGTCGAGCACTATGTGTTGCTGAGTATCCGGGACGAGTGAGGGGTAAAGGTCATGGTGTGACTCCTACCTCTATGTATAACAATCCAAGAAAAAGAAATCCTAGCAATGCAGAGGTGATGCAAACATTGCAGGATTTACAAGCACAATCCGTGAACTGAGAGGGACAAAGAGAGATATATGGCGAGAAAGGAGCGATTCACGGTTGAAAAAACTAGTGACAAGGCTAGTATCAATGTCAACATAAATTTCCGAGGTAATTAAGATGATAATCCATTATATTTAGAGAAAGTATAATAATAACGGTTATTATTGTCAACATTAAAGGAAGTCTAACGGTTATTATTGGTTTAGAGCATTTCATGTTGTCGATTGTATCTAGCGTCTCCGACTTATCGGGTAGTTGGCAAGGAAAAGTGCACAACACCTCGGGATTTAATTCACCATAGACCGCTCCGGATGGCCACATGAAGGTATCGGTTGATATTGTTTTAGATATGAATGCATTGCTACCGTACGACATTGTTGCGGAGACCACATTCTTGAGATGCGATGGGATCTTTGTGGCATGGCCATCGACCTCATCTTCATAGATGATCGGTATGTTGAAAACCATTATGAATCTTTAAGTATTCAACCGATTCGACCAATTTTTACATGGTAATTTTAGACTCCTACAAAACCGCATCTAAGGATAAAGGGATTTTGTGTGGCAGTCTATTGCATCGCAAAGCAGTACTTTTAAAGTGTTTCATTTATGATCGAATAAAAAGCGCATAACTTTGTATCTTACATAATTCTATATGATTTTTAAGGTACCTTCTCAAGATCGATCCACGGCGGTGAGCGAGAGAGTTAGTAGGGTTCCACCTAAGAAGAAGGTTCTGTCCGTAAATTTGTGCCTAGATATCGGCGTTCCGGAGACACTAGTTGGCACATCGATTTGATGAATGATGGAATTCGTCAAATCGATGTGGATGAAATTGTCTTTGGTTTTCCATGTACCAAACAATTGGATTAGAGGACATGGAACAAATCTTTCATCATCGAGAGTTAGGCATCGATGTGATGCACTCGTACATCCATAACCGATCAATATATTATTTAATTGGTTGAACATTTTTTAAACATTTAATTGAAATAGTCTAATATTAATTATGTTTTTATTTAAGGATGTTATTTGACAAATTGATGCGCGAATCAATTGTCAAATAGATTCCGTTCGTGTCTTCCTCCGTGGCGGAACCACAATTTCTAGGGAACTGATTCAAGAAGAGAACACTTGGTCGAAAGATTCATGACAATGCCGATCTGAGAGAGCTTGTATCTTTTGCCGTATATCTGGTTAGATTTTCATTCTAACCTCCTTTTAATATTTGTATTTTTACATTAAAATTCACTTCTAAATTGTTGCTTTAATTTATAGATGTCACGGTTGTTGCTTGCTATCAATCCCATAAAAGTGGTCTATTACCGAATTCGGTTGACGGTGATTGGACAAATTATCCGAAATGAACTCTTGATTGATACGTAAGTGACATTATTCTAAATATTCGTTTGTGTTTATATATTTAATTATTTCTATGTCATTGTTCTAAATAAATATTTTAATTTTCTCAGTTCAATACAAGTATTCCGATGTCAAAGGGAAGCACGAGTACCACGGTCTAAATCAAACAACATTAATTGGATCAAAGTACAGGTATATAAATTTCAACAATTTTGCTTATAATATTTATGCTACTTGATAAAACAATAGATGTGTATAATCTTATTTGTTTTTCTATGTAGTGCCTCAACAACAAAACGGCATAGATTGCGATACTTCGTTTTGAAGTTTATCAAAGAAATCATTCAAATGAATGAAATCGAGATTCCAATCACGGTATGGATTTATATTTTGTTTTATTACTTATCGGATTTTGCATATAATTTATTACATTAAACTAAATCATGCATATATTTTGTTTTGTAATGTAGTATTTTGATCAATACAATTGTCCATATTACTCGCCACGTCAATTGGAAGAACTCAAAGTGGAGTTGTGCCAATATTTTATTGAGCTAAGAATCTTATAATAAGGTACGAATACATTGTTGTGTGAAAATTGGTTAATTATGAATATATTGTTTTGTGTATACAACACTGACCGTGTTATTATGTTCATATTGCAGGATCAGGACCTTGGATATATATGTACATTAGTGTTATATAGCGATTTCTTAGGGTGTATTTTGTTACGTTTAAAAACAAGTTAATATTGAATTACCATGGTGTATATATATTTTGGATATGAATTGATTATAATGGTATTTGTATATAATATTTGGTATTTGAATTACATTTGGTATTTGGATTAAAACTAATATATATTGGTATTTCTAGATTAGATTGTAAAATACCGGTTTAGGAATTACAGGTTTGCTGCAAAAAAAATGCAGGTTTAGAAATTTTTTAAATTTTAGATTTTCGATGAAAACCTATGAAAGCGCTTTTAAGAAAAAAGCGCTCTCATAGGCTTGCCTACGAGGCGCTTTTGGTAAAGCGCTTTCATAAGCAGAACTCTGAGGCGCTTTTACGACAAAAGATGCGACACGCGTTCGAATTCACCTAAGCGCTTTTGGAGAAAAAAAGCCCCCTATGAAAGCGCCACGCGCTTTCATAAACAAACCTACTGAGCGCTTTCGAACAACATTGCTAAAACCTAGCGGCGCCACCTACTAGCGCTTTAAGCGCTTTTAAAAAAGCTTTCGTGGGTCATTTATGGCATAGTGTGGATTATGGATTACGGTGCACTTGGCACATGACTCAAACAAAGACTTGTTAGAGGAATTATGTGATCAAGATGGTGGATTTGTATTCTTTGGGAACAACAAAGCTTGCAAGATTGCGGTGTTGGATGCGTGAGATTCAAACTCCATGATGAGTCAATAAGGTTATTGGTGAAGTTAGGTATACACGATTTAAAGAAATTTGATTTCTCTTGGTGAATTCGACAAGAAAGGATATGTTTTTCAAGGAGAAAAATACCTAATTTACCTACTACTACTTCATATATTACTACATTTCTACAACCTAAACCTTATAATCTAATAAAAATTCGAAATTTGAATAGTGAAGAGTGAAGAAAACTTACAAAATTTGTTGATTTTGGAGGAGTTGAGATGTGTTGGTGGAATACTTGAAATGATGAGAGTGACTTGTAGTGATTTTGCAGAAGTTAGGGTTTGGAGTAGAGAGGAAAAGTTTGAGTGTATTTTGAAATGAATGACTATTGGGAAAAATTCGTTTTACTAAAACAATACTGTTTAAGTTAACTTGTTAATTCCCCAAAAGAAATTCACCTTATTTTTTAAATTGTGGATTATTTCATAAACAAACTTACGAATTCATCTTATTTAAAGAACTCGTAAGTTAACTTATAAAACTTGAATGTATTTTTGATTTTTCTCCAGAGATAGAGAAGAAATTCAATAGATGAGTGAAGAAATTCTCAATTTAATTTAGTTGACAACTTTTTTAATCATAAACTAGACATTTGAATAGTTAGGTTCAAAGCCATCTCACGACTTTCACTAAATTCCTAAGTTTGATTCTTTAAAGGTCAAAAATGTATGTAAATAGTAACTGAGTTCTTAGTATTGAAAATTTCTAGTAGGAATTTCATTTTTCAACTTCAGGCTGCGTGAGATACTAAAAATAAATCTGAATTCTGCTTAAATATGTCATTTTAAGTAGAGTAGATCTGGTTACTTTATTAGTAACATCACTTTCACAGATAGTTTCAAAAGAACTGTAGTATATAGCTTCTTCTTGGAAGAAAATATAAAATTTAAATAAGAAAGGTAGTATGTGTGAGTTAGGAGACAAACTCCACAATGAATTTGGAAAATTATAAGAATTCCACTACACGTGATGCAAAGAATGAATGTTGTTTTCTCTTTTATTCGTTAGGATATTCTTAGGACCACACTTTATGGGCAGGTACCAAGTACCAAGTACCAATGACCCAACAGGACTTGTAAGACCATTTACAATGGTTGAAAAACTCAACACCCACTTTTAACTCCCAACACTCACATCATTTCTCTTTCTTCTTTAATAACTCAACACCCATTCAACTTTTACCCTCTCCAATGGTTTTCACTCAACACCCTACCCCACCACTTTTTATTTTCATATTCTTATTTAAATTTTATTTTTATTTTTATGATTACATAAAATTACAATTATCGATTAAAATTAAATTAAAATAATAAATACTTAATAATTTATTTTTAATTTTTGTAATAAAACAAAATTTATTTAAATAATTGGATACGATACAAATCATCTTAAATTAATTTAAAATACAACACACAATTAACGTAATTAGTGCGTTACAAATAATTTAAAATGCAATACAACACACAAGCGTAATTAGTGCGATACAAATAATTTAAAATGCAATACAACACACAAATAATTCAATCACGGAACATTCCAAACTTTGTCCATATGTGCTTCACTAGATCGACACGCAATTCTTGATGAACATTTGGATCACGAAACTCGATCTAGCACGCATGATTTGCAAAAGCGGGTAACACCTCGTCGAGTATGGTTGTGGTGCACTAGATCCACTTTCCCAGTTGCTCAAAATCGGTCCAACGTTGAGAATATGAATCTCGTTCATCCTCAACAATCATATTATGTAATATGATGCATGACCTCGAGATGATACCCAAATCGGCTATGTCCCTGGCGGTGGTTCACGGATGATTTTAAATCGAGCTTGGAGCACTCCAATGCACGTTTGATGTCCTTGACATCCCTCCGAAATTTTGCAAATAATTTATCGGGTTCACTTTGAGGAAGTCTAATCGATTTGTGAAAGTTGGATAAGAAGGATAGATACCATCGGCTAGATAGTATGCCATATTATATGGACGTTGATTCACAAAGAAATTCACACTTGGAGCCTTTCCTGTTCCACGTCATCAAACACGGTGGCCGGTCTAGAACGTTTATATCGTTCAACGTTCCGGACATCCAAAAAGGCATGCGGATCCATAGGTCATGAGATGCAATTGCAAGAATAAGCGTGGTGGTTCCCTTATCCCTCTAGTAAATTGTCCTTCCCATGCTTTAGGATAATTTTTCCACTCGATGCATGCGATCAATACTCCAATCATCCACAGGAACCCCGCGTTTCACTAACATGCGGTATTCTTTGCGGTCATCTTGGGTTGGTGCTCTCGGATGCACTTGCTCGTCAAGTGTATGATTCCTTCGAGAATCTACGTAAGCACTCCAATCTTTGTAGTACCTCCTATTTTGATGTACTCATCGACGCGTCTTGCCACACCATATGCTAACATTCGCATTGCGTGGTACATTTTGCTAAGGGTGATATACCTTCTTTATTGGTGCATCGACTCATTTGGGTGAAGTAGTTATCACTACTTGAAAGGTCCTCAACGATTCGAAGGAAAACATTTTTTCATCCGTCAAACGACGAAACATTGCATCGTCATATGTAGGCTCATTGGCAAAGTAGTCGTCAATTAGTCTTTGGTTTGCATTGCATGATCTCTATTGAGATATTTTCTACTACGAGGTGCATTATCTTCGATATTTTGTTTCTACGCTCTAAATCGATTGACTATATAATTTTCTTCAATTTCACGATTTTGATTGTAGGTTGCGATATCAAAATGATATTGTGATGGATCCATTTTTTTGTGATATTGGAGGTAGATTGGATGGGATTTGGGATATTGGTACATAAATGGATGTATGAGTCCCTATATATAAATGGATGTGGGTGGTGGACCAGCGGATTCAAAATAATTTATTGTATATAGTTAATTATCGGATAAGGAATAGATTCGAATTGGGTGGTGGACCAGCGACGGATTGAAATAATTTATTGTATAGAGTTAATTATCAGATAAGGAATAGATTCGAATTGGGTGGTGGACCACTGACGGATTCGAAATAATTTATTGTATAGAGTTAATTATCAGATAAGGAATAGATTCGAATTGGGTGGTGGACCAGCGCGGATTCGAAATAATTTATTGTATAGAGTTAATTATCGGATAAGGAATAGATTAGAATTGGGTGGTGGACCAGACGGATTCGAAATAATTTATTGTATAGAGTTAATTATCGATAAGGAATAGATTCGAATTGGGTGGTGGACCAGCGCGGATTGAAATAATTTATTGTATAGAGTTAATTATCGGATAAGAAATAGATTCGAATTGGGTGGTGGACCACGGCGGATTGAAATAATTTATTGTATAGAGTTAATTATCGGATAAGGAATAATTAAAGCAAACACTACTGCTGCATATTGAAACAACAATAATTAAAGCAAACACTACCGGCATATTGAAACAACAATAATTAAAGCAAACACAACAACGGCATATTGAAACAACAATAATTAAAGCAAACACAACGACAAATACTTCATTGAAATTAATTATCAAGCGATTCGCCTCGACTTTTTCAATTTGGTTCTTGGGTCATCTAGATGCTCTTGGAAGTTAGCTTTAGATACATCTTCATTTTCTTGGTTTTAGTCTTTTCAAGGCTATATTGTTAACTTTTGTTGCATCAAGGCTATGTTGTCCAATCGTTCAAGCTCTTTCGTCTTGAATTCTTTGTATTCGACCATTCTTTGTCCACCACTCAAGGCATATTCCTTGCTTTTCTTTTTACCCTTTTTTATGTCTCCTTCCTATGGCGAGCCTTTGGATTCTCGATGTTTGAGCCACATCATCACTCTGCGAGATCTCTTAGATCCACTACTTCGAGCCAATATTTCCTCCTACTTGACTACCATAGCGTGGTTGATCACGGAGGCGTGCCATTCTTCCATTAAAGTGAATCTAACATTCTTCCGTATGCATATAATTCCTACGCTTTTGCCAAAACATCATTCTCCGACCAACCACTTCCTTGCATACGCTTAGCGCCATCATAGCGCCAATCCATTTACCCACACTTTGTTCATATAATTAAAGCGGTTTCGCATGCGGGTCCATCACGCGGAGGATCGAATGAGCAATGCTCATTACAATACTCGACAATTTTACCCCATATGTTTCACCTTTCGGTTTCTCCCGACAACAACGCTTGTTCCAAATTTAATCCACCCACTAATTAGCACCAAATTTTGTTCGGTGTTCCATCTTGGTTCTTTGAGTTTTCCTGCTCTTAGGAGTTGAATCCTCCGAATTCGGACCGACTTCATTAGAAACTATCATGCCACTAATAGTTAGTTGTGTTGAAAACTTCGGAAATTCGGTACACCACCACTTGGAAAATTTGCATTCGCCATTGTCACATAACCATTAAGCGGGGTGTTTGAGATGGATTTCTCGGCATAGATCCATAATATGTTTGAAAGTTTGGAGCAGAGAGGATGTCGGTTGAAATTTGGTGGAAAACCAAAATTAGGTATGTTTTGAGGATGTTGGTTGGAAAATTGATTTGGATTTTGATAATAGTTGGGATTTTGATAATTGTTGGGATTTGGAAAATTGTTGGGATTTTGGTTAAATGAAAAATTAGCAGAATTTTGAGTGTTAAAATGATTATTGGGATCCATTTCACTAAAAAAAGACACTTAACTTCAAAATAAACACTAATAATAAAATTAAGATAGTGGAAAACTTAGTTTTTTTTTCTGTGTCCAAATCAAATGAACCAAGTCTCTATTTATAGAGAAAAAAAAATCATGAATTTTGGTAAAAATAAAAATAAAAAATAATTTGCAAAAATAATTGAGTTCAAAGTATTAAATGGATAAAAATCTGGTCATAATCAAGCGCGTGCGTGGATTAAATGGTGTTGAGTTTTCTCAACATCTCTCTCCAACACACACTCAACACTACATTACATTGCACATGATTTTGTGGTGTTGACTTCAAATAACTCTACCATTGCACATGGTCTAATACTGTTTCCGACAAACAAAGAGTGAAACCAACACAACCAACACATCATATTCATAGTTACTTTGACACTTATTGCAAGTTACCTCATTATATATTCATTAAATTATGTAGCTCAACTTAAAATCTACGGTGATTTGCAGATTGACAACAAGACCATCTTAAAAGTTCTTTAAGAATCTTAAGGTCTGAACTAGGAGCGTGTAAAAATATGATTAACTAAACTATATTTAAAAAAAAAAAAACTTATTTAAATGGTTAATGAATTGAATTACATATTATAAACAATTCAGTTAATCAAATTTAATTTAAAATCTATTTTAAACTGTTTTTAGAAATATCAAAAATAATTTTTAATACAATATATGATTCAGTTTTTTAAAAAAAAGAAATTATATAATTTAAAAAATCAATTGTAAAACTTTTTGGAGTTTTTTCATTCGAAAATTAGAAAATAAAAAATTATAGTTATTTTTTCTGGAAATAAAAAGAAATGTTTTTTAATTATTTTTTCGAGAAAAAAATTATGTCAATTAGTTGTACACCAACATGAAAAAATTAATACAAGAAATAAAAGACAATAGTTAATTTATATTACATTAAAAAATTTAAAATACTAATCAATTAGTTAGTTGAATCAACGACAATTAGAACTAACAATTGACGAGAAAATATTTATTTAAATTAGAATAAATATGTTAAAATAATATGTATTCGCAAGTGCTTGCGAATTCATTATGCCACTACAAAAAGAACCTCATTTGTCACGTGAAAATAACGTGGCAAACTTCAAAAACACGTCACAAAAAAAAAAACAGCGACGTGATGAAATACGTCGATGGGGAACAAGTGACAACCTTGTAGCGACGTGTTTTTCATGTCACAAAGTTGTTGACGTGGTATTCACATCACTAATGCTTTGCATAGGGAAAGACAAATAGCGACTTTATTAGCGACATGGATTACATGTTACAAATTTGTGACATGATTCCACGTCATTCTGTGACGTTTTGTTTTTAAAAATTATTTAGTAATTATTTTTTATATTAATTAATTTATATAATCAAATTTAAATAATTAAAATTTTATAATTAAAATTATATAATAAAAATTATATAATAAAAATTATATAATAAAATTTATATAATAAAATTTATATAATAAAATTTATATAATAAAATTTATATAATAAAATGTATATAATAAAATTTATATATTAAAATTATTATAATAATATTATTTTATTATATATTCGAATAATAAAATTTTATATAATTTAATAATTTAAAATGATAAAAATAAATATCTTACATAAATGCAAATTTAAAACAAAATAAATAAAATGTTTTCACGGGCATCTTCACTGGATAATTATCAAGACCAAAGTCATCAATTCGTCATTATCCGTGTGTATCGAGAACATTTTGATTTCCACCACCTTGCATAAATCTTCTCATCGCTCCATATCGGATTGCCTCTTCCGCATGATCTCAATGCTGCTCCTGCTCTTGTCTCATTGTCGTCATTTGGGCCTCATTTCGCGTCGACTTCACTTGCCAATTGTCTTCTTGTTTCAAGTTGATCCGTGTCGATCGGTTGGCGTGACCTCCCTCTCCATCTCTAAGTCGTTGAAGCAGTTACGATCACCAACTCTCAAGCCGGCCAAATTTCCACCATAAAAAAACCATTAGGCCCTTTTCCATTAACTACTTCATTCCAAATATAAATCAACATCACCATTAAGCGGTTCCCCTCTTGGCCTATATTGAGGATTGTGTTCGGAAAAAGTGCAAGCAATGTCGATAATCATCCTACATACATTAAATAATAAAATTAAATTTTTTACATATATATATATATATATATATATATATATATATATTAAATTATACTAAATTCAAATATATTAAAAAGTTTTCACGTGGTTTTCACAAATCAACTTATGAATTGCCACGTGATTTTCACGTGGCAATTTATCAGTTGCCACATGAAAATCATTCACGTGACAATTTATCAGTTGCCACATGATAATCACGCCACTATTTATAGGTTGCCATGTGAAAATAACGTCACAAATTTTGTTATTAACTTAAAAAACATAAATTAAATAACTTACAAAAGCTCTCGTATGCGCTCAATAAAACCTCCGATTTCTTTGTCAGAGTCCTCATAATCAACTCAATGATCAATGGTGGTCTCCCACTCCTTAGTCTAAACAATAAAATTAAAAATAATTAGTAAAAATATTATGAATAAAAATATAACTTAAAAATTAGTAACTTTTACCATCCATGGGACATGCTCCATGATACTAATACTTCAACAGTATTGACACATCCCCCTTTTCGGACGCCTCATCTTCTTAAAAGTTTGGTTTAGCCTTGAATTGCGAACCCCAATATGTAGAGTTAAAAACCTCTACGTCTATCCGTTAGGGCGGATACCATGAAGCTCATAATTCTCACAACCGCGCATTATATCGGAAAATCTTCTAGAAGTTACGCTATAATAGATTTTTCCATAATTTTCTCATTCAACGGATCCCACACATTTTCCTAAAATGTTGTATGACATTAAAATAAAAAG
This sequence comes from Vicia sativa, assembly GCA_021764765.1. Classification (NCBI taxonomy): domain Eukaryota; kingdom Viridiplantae; phylum Streptophyta; class Magnoliopsida; order Fabales; family Fabaceae; genus Vicia; species Vicia sativa. The sequence continues at coordinate 288,249,598 of CM038792.1, forward strand.
TTAAGTAATTATCATTAAAATGTGACTTAAATAACAATACTAAAAAATATATTAAATTTACAACTTAAATAAATAATAATACCTTAAATTTTTTTAACCATTCTTCTTTATTTGTAACCTCACCAAAGTTCCTCCAAAATGATTTATACATCTCTGGATTATATAATTAATAACCTTGATCCAGGCTCGTGTGAAACTAAACAACATGATTTTGAATAAACAATATTAATTATAAATTTATACAAAAATTAAAATGAATATGTACTTAAATAAAAGTTTATATAAAAACTTACTTGCTTCCGGGCCAAATCAAAACCTCCGTCAATGACATGAATCTCCTCGGATCATCTCTCCCACGAATATTAGCTCCATCTATCATCGACCACCACATCGCATCACCGTCGACCTCACGTGCGGTACATGTGTGGGGCGTGGGGTCTTGAATCCGCGACTGTATGGGATGTGGGATGCGTGATCCTCCGTCCGTCTAGGACATGGGGCGGGGATCCTCCAGCTGTGTGGGGCGTGGGATCGTCCGACTGTGTCGGACGTGGACTATTGGATCCTCCGGTATGTGTGGAATGTAGGGCTTTGGACCCTCGCGCTTTGGAAGGATGAAGACATCTGTGGGATATGAAAAAGCGGGTTCCCACTTTCTTTGGAATGATGAAGGCATGAGGCAAATGGAAACGGGTCCTCACGCATTTGGAAGGATGAGGGACACCGGTCTGCTTTGGAAAGATGAAGGCATCAGGTCGATGTGAAAGGAAAACTAGATCCTCCGTATCTTGGAAGGATGATGGCATCGAGTCGGTGGGAAAGGAAAACTAGATCCTCCCGCATCTTTGGAAGGATGATGGCATCTGAGTCGGTGGGAAAAGGCCGAGGCCTCGGTGGCACAAAATGCGGTACCGGACGGGGAATGTATGGGAGGAGGTAATGAGACAAAACCACAGTCTTGGCGGGGACATAGGATCGACGACTCGAGGGGGCACATGGTGCGAGTGAGGAGACTCACGTGTTACTACCCTCGGATGACTTCTTACCGCTATCCTTATTCTTAGGTGGCATTTTACCTATTTATATATATTTTCATAAACAAAGATAATAAAGTCATTAACATCAATAGATATTCATTAACACATTCAATATATACATGTTCAATAGATATTCATTAATATTACATTAAGTGATTAATTAATCTAAATCTTCATGCTCGTTATCCATATCATTTTCATCATCGATGTAATATTGTCCTCGATTCAAACTCTTCATCATTGTCTTCATCCACATTATTATCAACCAACAATATAGCGCATCAACTTGATGTCCCTCGATAGTTGTGTCGGACAAACTTGTAATGTCTTGTTTGACCACATCATTAATCATTCAGCGTCATCAACTTGGTAGGCATCTTCCACTAGATCTCCGTTTCAATATGACCTAGCGGTTTTGTTTTTATTACAACACACCATCCTTTTTCGTATTACAAATGAAGGATAAGGAACATAATAAACTTGCCTAACAATATGTGACATTATGAAAGTCATATTCTTTGTATCTCTAGTTCATTTGAATCTCGACAAAACCATATGACTTGTCTATTTTTGTGCCTCTAGTTGGATCATACCATTCACAATAAAACAAGACAACTTTATTTTCGAGTCCAGTAATTGTATACCAACTCGTAGATATGTTTAACAAATCCATAGAAGTCGTCTTCATTGGCCATCTATAACTCCTTTTACAAATACACCACTATTTATGGTTTTCCTTGAGTCCATGCTTGATGTGAAATTTATATCCGTTCACAGTATGTGTGCCAATCATTTGCGCTTTGGATAGGGCCTTACGCCAAGTTTCTCAAATGGAGTATTTACGGAGTTAGTGCAAAAGCTAGACAATGTTTATTTGAACCGGAGAGAAATTGAGCATGAATGACACTGATGTTGTTGTACCGTACTATGAAAATAGGCATTGTTAAATTCCTACAAAACACACACCATAAGTTTAATAAGTTTGGTATACACACATTGTCAATGAGTTAAAAGTTTTGTAAACTTACTCGAGATATGGTTTAACTTCATCGCGATTGATCAAGACATGGACATGTGCGATTGCATTTCTTTTGGATCAACCAATGCACCTTCTTTCCATAAGGTCGACACGGAAGCCAAAGTATTTTCGATTTCACTCAAATATTTTAGAAAGTGAGAACAAGTGAGATTAAATTTGCAATAAATTTAAAATATGATGTTCACCGGAATTATATTTCCAATTCCTTTCAAATATTTCAGAAAGTGAGAACAAGTGAGACCAAATTTGGAATAAATTCAAAATATGGTGCATATCGGAAGTATATTTTCGATTTCACTCAAAAATTTCAGAAAGTTAGAAGAAGTGAGACCAAATTTAGAATAAATTCAAAATATAGTGCACAGGAAGTATATTTCGGATTTCACTCAAAAAATTTAGAAAATGGTGCATACCGAAAATAAATTTTTGATTTTGTGAAGGGAATTTTGGGATTTTCACGGGGTACACCCCACTCTTATAGAGTGAGTTAAGAAATCTAAAAAAAAACATTCAATTTACAAACAGAAACCAATGAAGGAAAAACTTAAAGTTCATGCATGTTATATTTAGAAGTAATTTATATTCCAAAGTAAGAGAATTTTATTTTCTCACCTAGAGTTGTTCTTTATCTCGATGAAAACTCAAAACATTCACGAGTTTCATAAGTGCACTTATGAATTCACCTCGTAGGTGGACTTGTGATGCACTTGCAAATTCATTCTAAATTTGTTAAAATAAGGTGTGTTCGAAGTGCACTTGCGAATTCACTTTGTGTTTGTGTAATTTACAAGTACACTTGCGAATTTAAGTCGGCGAATTCATAAACATTTAACACAATTTATAACATTCATTCAACTTAATTCAAAGAAATTACATAGTAGATAGAAAATTAAATTATATATTATTATAAACTGGAAGTTAAAGGCGACGCAACAACTTGATAACATCTTCTAGCAATCTCGAGCGTCGCATCCATCTCAATCGGATCCTTTGTGAAGTATTGTTGAAAGGTCTCCCATAACCTCTAAGTCCTCGTGTTTTCAACTGAAGCAGGGTGAACTTGACATTTCCTTTAGTATCCTGTGAAGGTGAGCGATACTCAAGCTTAACCACCTTGTGATTATCTAGATACTACAACATAGAATGCGATGTCGTAATGAGCTCTTCGTATGAGGTGTCTTGTGAGCACTGAGTTAAAGCGGGCGTGTGCGGTTGTGAAGGTGACAAAAGCAAGGTATGGGTATATTTGTGTCATTTTTGGTTTTGGTTTGTGATGGAAAGCGAAATGGGTTGTAGATTCAATTTATAGGCAAGTTGGAATAATATGGATCAAAGAAATCTTATCATGTAATATTTTGCAAGTGCATTTATGAATTACAAAAAATCGGTGAATTTTAAGTGCACTATGAATTCACCATAAATATGAGGTGAATTCGCGAGATGCACTGTGATTTATTCGTGTGTTGTTTTTTTAAATCCAAGCAAAATCCTAACTATACTTGCGAATTAGCGAAACAAAATTTTGTTTTTAGTTTTTAGACATTGAAAATGTTATATATTTATTGAAAATAGAATATAGATAAAATGTTATATATATATATATATATATATATATATATATATATATATATATATATATATATATATATATATATATATATATATATATTGAAATATCAGATTTTACAATATTTCAATAATACATTCAAAAAATAGTTCGGTTACATTCTAGACTTCGAAAAATTATTCCCTTAAATCTATAAGCTGGATCTTTCTTCGATTTCTCCCTATTTTATTTTCTCTCAAGCTCCATCAAATTGGTGAGCTCCATCATTCTATCGAAAAATGATCCAAGTTTACGCCTCTTTGCATGATTTTGATCCATTCCGTATGTGTAGGTATATGACAACTTGATTTCAAATAAACTTGAACAAAATGACATGACCTAAGATAGCCAACACACATGATGCATCGGATGGATCTATAGGTTATGGATCGAAGAGGAATAAAGGTTCTGAAAAACCATATTGTTATACCCCAAAATTTTTCCTCCTATTTTTAGGTCAAGATACATCTCCATACTCAAGAGTTCCTCGAGGTTGACCGGTGAACCCTCTCCTAAGTCGACCCAAAATAGGGTTTTGCTTATCTCAAGACAAAATCAAGTTCTAATGTTCCAAGTGAGCATCATGCCTCCTCATATGTCTCGGTATCACCATGTCAAATTTCAAGCCTTATAGCTCAAGTTTGCTCGACCCGATTGCTCGGATGGTGGAAAATCAATTGTATTGGACAAAAGTCAATTATTGTCAACATGCAGTCAAACTTCATCACTTTTGTCAACATCAAAATTTTGAAGTCACATTCATCATTTGATCAAGGGTTGATCATGGTTCATCAAGAAAATCAAAGAATGAATCAAAAGTCAAAAGTTTTAAATTAGGGTTTCTTAAGAGAAAGTCACGAACTTTGACCAAACATAACTTTCACATACTTCATCAAAAATTTTGCACCATAAATCATTTTGAAGGAATTCAATTCTCTACAACATTGTCTCTCAAGCTTTGACCAAAAATACTTCATTTAAAGATATGGTTCAAGTTATAGGTTCTTCTAAAGTCAACAAAAATCATCTTTTCCAAAGGGTGTACATGAACATGGAAGCTTCAATGAAGGTGAAACCAAAAGGAGCTCTTATATGACATCTTAAGCTTTCTAAAAAGTCTAAGAACACTCTCAAATGATAAAAATTGAGCAAATTATGGCTTGGGCAAAAATGGAAGTTTTGAAGAAATACATGAAGAAAATATTGACCAAACTTGAAAATTTTCCAAATGGGCCTATATTTCTTTGATTCAAACTTATTTCTAATGTTTCCAAGAGCTTCTAATGCCCATTTTCACGCTGTGTTTTCATTTATTTTATTTATTTTTAGATTAATTCATTTTAATTCAATTTTAATTAAAATAAAAAACAAAAATTAATTGATAAGTGCAAGGCTGTAAATCTAAGCTTCTTGTGGTCCAAGCAACTCATAGAAAGATGAAAATTTCGAAAATATTTGATTGGCATGAGATTGGAGTGATTGAAGATCAAAAATAGAAAGATTTGGTGTTGATTTCAATCAAATATTCTTGCATTCAAAGCTTGATTGTTTCTTCAAAATTGTTAACCTAAATTCATCACTTATATATATATACAAGGATGCTAGATACAAAGGACACAAAATCCTTGCCTCAAGAACCCTAACCAAACTCCAAAAAACTTGAGAAAAAAGTAACTTTGGATTCCACTTTGCGGTCCAATTCAAGGAGTTTTGAGGATCAATCGAGCATCACAAAGGTCTCGAGGAGCCTTTTCAATCATTACAGCACGAAGCAAGCCAAATCAACCCAACCAAACATGGTTTGCACACTTTTATGTCAATTTAGATTATACACATGCATCATAAACATGTTTTAATTATATATTCATGATCATATGGACCTATGAAATGTTTACGGATTGTTTAATTTGAGTTTAAGTGCGGAATCATTAGACACCATTGTTAGGGTCTCTAAGCTCATTTGGGAAACATGATTAAAAGTAAAATTGGGCCAAATCGAAGGCACCATCACACTCGAGCGATGTTTCTAATCGAACCATGGTCTCATTCTGCGGTAAAGCGACAAGCAAAGAGTAAAGTATTTATTTTACGGGACATATATCGGTTAGGTTATATCATATCGTGTCCAGAGTTGGTTATTGATTCGTTCGATAATTCTACCATTAATGAGTTTGAGATTAAAATGAGTTTGGTTATTCATCCGTGTCATCACATACCTCTCACAACCTAAGCTATTTCTAACCAAATTGAGAATCCTCCCGAATCATCTCAATATCCTTTTACATTTTATCCTCACCACAGTCATTGCGTCACCTCCATACCCATCTCAAACTTCACGGCAAAGGCATTAAGATTAGATACTCTATAGTGAATGTCACTCTAAACCCATTTCTAGCATTCAAAACTAGGATAATCATCCTAGGTAAGAATCTAAGCAATCTATCTCTAGTAAAGCTCAAATCCTAACATAGGTAAAAACCCAAGGCGATCACCAACACGTATTTGTGGAGCAAACTTTATACAACGCATGGGCGACAAATATACATGAGTAAGAGTAAATATTCATACAAAACCCAACAAAAGATTACAAGAGAAGAAGAAGAGGAACCAAGCATTTCTTGGTTTGTCACACCAATCGATGAGGATTCGACTGGATCATCAAATCAAGCTCGATGTTGTTCTAAGCAAATCTATCAAAAATGATGTTGATGGTGTTGGGACTCAAATAACCAACTCGTAACCTAAAAGTGTTTTTAGCCCTTTTAAAGATTACGAAATGAGGGCGCTTACTGGTATTTTTCGCTAGTTGTTTTCAATCTGAAAAAAGTCGACATCTTGTTTTGCCATATCTTGAGAATAACTTCGGGTTGTGATGGTTTGAAGCGTTGGAAAGCTTATTAAATGATTCAAGCTAACCATGACAAAATATTAATCAAATTGATGATTTATTCTTTGATAAGAAGCCTTATTCGTTGATGAGTTGCTCGAATCGCGTTTAAAGCGGTCTTGACACTTTCTTACTCAATGCTCAATTATGAAAGAATCACCTATAAAAGCGATGAAAAACTATCAAATGATACAATATTTACACAAAACTCAATTATTCTATTATGACACATTTATACAAAGTGGGGTTTATTGATGAATATCAACAAAAAAGCGATAAGTGCCACTAAACATATATGCAAAATAACTAAATTTTGGCATTTATCGATCTTCAATGAATTTATGTTGCATATCCTTGATTTTTGAAAGTTGTAGGTACTATAGTGACGGATGAAGTTGTGGGTATAGGCTTTAGGCGAACAAAAAGCAAGTGGGTTTATCAAGAATAACATAATTTGTCAAATCGGCAAGACATCCACTTGGCGTGTTTTTGAATTTTGGAAAAGGATTTATTTTCAATTCAATCAATCATTCCATTATTCAAGCACCTAAGACATCGTTACATATGGTAAGGAGACAGCATGTGACTTAGAGGTCTGGATTCGATCCGGTGACACATATATTGTTTATTTTTCTTACTAACATATTTCTTCTTATTTTCGGATTTTCAATTTCTTTTCTTTATTTAATTTCTTTTAAATACGATAAAAAATCGACAAAAAAGATTTTATTTTAGATTTAGGTTAATAAAATCTTAATTTAATTTGACACAAAAAAAATATATTTTTCTTTTATTTTAGTTAAATGTTTAATTAACCATAAAATTAGACCTTTAATTATTTGGTCAAATAAAATCAATCCAAAAAGACAAAAAAAATAATTTTATTTATTAAATTAGGTCTTGTTCTCACCAACATTGGAGAAGACTTGGCACTAACATTGTTTTCTCAAGATTTTGATTTAATCTTTCTGAAAGATTTTAAGTTATTGAAAACCTTTTTTTTTTACAATTATGTGAACCAAGATAGAGAATGGTAATAGTTAAATGTAAGGACATAATGTTCGCATTTATCTTCTACACCTCTTATGGAGTTCAATCCCAAAGCGAAGTGTGAAGAAGCGTAGAGGATAGCATTTTCGGTTCAATTAAGTTCGATTCAATTTCGTACATATTTTAAGATTGCTTTAATGTTGGTAATAGGATTGTATGGAAAGACTAAAAACATCTTATGTACAAAACCTCTACTTATGAGTTTGTTCTCATATTTTAAATAAAAGAATTGTTCATTGAACTTCATTTCTTGTCTTACCTTTTATCTTTTACGTATGATTAACTTAATGTCATTTGTGTTAGATAAAATTAAAATCATTCAAAATGGTGAAACAACGAAATTTTGAAACTTAAAATTACTTTGATTTACGGAATGTTGGGGGAGACTGACTCTCTAAGTATTATGCTTTTCCTCGAATAGAGTACCTCCGTATCCGTCTTGATGATTGCAAATAATCGAAGATATTTTCCTGAATGAAATCGCATAGCACTGTAACTTGGATTATGGCCATTCTTTGTCTCGATTTTCAACGTGTCTGAATTCATTGATAAACCAATGCATCAACGGTAGATACTCACGCATGCATTCATTCATTCATCCATGTCATATCAAGGTACAGTCATGCATAAACCCTTGCCAGAGTTGGAATCTATTCAGAAATTTTGGAGGTGGAGGTAAAAGTTCTCAGACGACATATTTATCCTTTTCTCCCCAGTGCTGGGTGAGCGCTTGGGTGACAGACAATCGACGATAGTGTCAATTCCCCAATGAAGTCTCTCCCCAGAGAACCGATCGACCATCCCCAGTGAACTCTTATGACAACAAGATCGTTCAATTGGATTCCCCAGGGATGTATTCCTTCTCTCAACGGTATCGGGAAATCATGCATCATTTGCATTAAAAAAATCATATCATGCATATCATACTCATGCCTTAGCTTCGGCTATTTGTTTTGCAGGTTCTTCAACTGAAACTGTAAATATCCTCGTACGGATCAAATTTGAAGGTTTAGTTCTCAGACGACATAATTATCCACCACTACAAGCACAAGTTATATACTTGTATAGATTTCAACAACTGATTTGATGTCTCCAGTCGAGATTTCTTCCCCGAGACAGTTGTCTCTTTCAGATGGACTCTAATGTCAGCAAAATTATTCAACCGGGAATCCCCAGTGAATTTTCCACACGGTTTTCTTATGAAGTTTCCCCAGCGAAGCTTATTTCTCCCCCCAAGTGAGTCTCCTTCAGAAAGGATTACTACAACATCATTCTCGGTATTTTCAAAGATTTCTTTTAGACAAGTATCTTCTAAGCAAATTCTACTGGCAGTGGCTTCCACAATATACTCCTCTGAGCTGTTCTCAGAAAATTACATTGAACTTCTGGTGCGTTTATTTCCCCAGTAAGTCATCAGCTACTCAACAAATAAATATCCACCCGGCGGGATGTTTATTCAATCAACAGGATATTTCCCCAACTCAGACGTTGATCTACATACCCACTTGCTGCAACACATTGTCCATACAATGCCAGCAAATTGAAGCTCATTACCCTAGAAGTTTTTCAGTCACAGGTGCTGAATCTGATTCTTCTATCAACGATAAAGCTATCTGCATACAAATTGAAGATCTTGTCAACTCAGAAGTTGTTCAACATGTCCGTACATGTTCGATGAGATCTCTCATCGAAACGTCGGCAGAGTTACCGACTCCATAAACATCTATACCGCACCGGTGCTGGATATTGTTTTGTTTATCCCAAAATTGTACTCGAAGTGCGTTCTTCGATTCGCGGGTAACTTTCGGAGGTTACACGGTCAAACATTCGATATGCTATGGCTTCTCGACTTCGTGCACCAACAATTCGGAGATTGTTCTAAGCCATATATCTTCGTTAAAAGTTTGGGTATTCTTTAACTCTTTGAGGTCTTGAGACGGTTCTCGATTTCGCCTTCTTAAGGTCTGCGGGTATTCCTTAACTCTTCGGGATTTTTCTGACAAATTCTCGATTATATCTTCGTTAAAGTTTGCGGGTATTCTTTAACTTTGAGAGATCTTCAGACAGATTCTCAATTTTCATTTCTTGTTGAAGTTAAATTTTTGGGGTTCTCTGGTATTCAATCCTCTTCCACCTTGAATGTTCGAAAGCTGTCGCTTTTTCTCACTTATCAGGTTTAAGATGATTGAATAGGGGCAACTGTCGCACCCCAAAAATTTTCTCCTTTGTTTCACTTTGGTGATTCGTTTTTATCATAGATATTCTTTCATGTTGGTTTCAAAAATTCTACGGGCGAAATTTTCATAAAAAAGATTACACCGGATTTCAGAGGAACTGTCATTTTTGTCATTTATTCGGTTCAATTCAAATTTCTAAAAGGATTTCGTTTGCTTTTGGGAATTGGCATTCAAGTTAAGTTTTTATATCGTTTGCAGAGTTTTAAGTTTTAAAGGATCCATTTGTCCTTGAAATTTAAAATTCGCTGGAAGGAACTATGCAAGTTCATTAGGCAAAATGTCGGTTAATTCACCGTTTGGGTACAGTAAGATGCTACGGGTTTTTCAAGGTGGTACTTATTTGTCTTGAGTCTACAAGGTCACGTTGCATTTTGCGAGGAATTCGAGAAAAGCTTGAAATGTGAAGAAATGAGTTTGTGTTATTAACCTGATCAAATTTGAATTACAAAATTACAAAGTATTTTAAAATTTTCTCATGGAAAGTACAAACTTGTTACAAAGAAGGAACTTGCAAATTACAATGATAAATCCTACAAATTCTACAAATTCTACAAGTCCTACGAATCCTACGTTTTTGCTACAAGAAGGTTCGGGTCTTCATATCTTCAGTCTTCACTGCTACATTGCTCTACTTTCGCCATCGCCGTCGTCCAATCCGCCAGGATACATGAAACACAAAAGAGGAAATTGGTTAGCAGCAATTTAATCAAAAGTTAACACAAGCATTTACGTTATAACTCATCATTAGGGAATTTTAGGAATCAGAATCGAAGGTTAATTGTTTCAGATGACAAAGCCTCGGAACCGAAGTTCCTTCATCGGTCATTACCGTTACCTCCATTGCAAATCACAACAACTTCCGTTGTTGGTTCACAAAGGAGGTATAAACTGGAAATCAGGGAAACATCATTTTTCCAAAATCAGCCCAATAGCCTAATAGCCCAACAGCCCCATAACTTGGCACTATAATTCCAAAAAATCAGTTTTACCCAAATACAAACTCAACATACAGCAGGCATAGCAGGCATAACAGGCAGCAGGAGAGAAATTCATTTGGTTATCAACCTAAGGTGAATTTTTTTTACCACAGCTGACAGCATACATGAAAATAATAAGATGCCAAAACTCAATTTCAAGTATCAGAGCAGGAAACATGGCCAAGAGAGGAAAATTGTTGTTAACCACAAGCAACCATTTACCACATTACATATTACCAATAAAGGGACAGATGAGAGTTACACAAGAATGGTAATAGACCAAGGCAGAATCTGTTCTAAAGGGTATAACCAAGATCATTTTAAGTTCTGTTCAAATCAAAAAGTAAAAAGAAATTGCAGACAGCAGGGGATACTCAAGTGGATCAGTTCAATAAACCAGCAGACCAAGGGAAAAACTGGAAAACCAAGACAGAATGAGTATCTGTCCCACAACTTAAAAGGAACCCCAGCAAAAAAGGTCAGGAGGTATCTGTTCTTATTAAAAATACCAGGAAAAAAGTATAACACACAGGATATATCAGAAGAGAGAGAAAAAGTATTTGTTGTTATCAAAAGGCCAAGATATATACACGAGTAACCCAAAAAAAAAGGAGGGGACCAAGTTGAAGCATCTGTTCAAAAACACAACATACCAAAAAACCCAGAAACAAGGATCGGTTCTAACCAAACAGAAAAACCAAAAACCAGTTCAGATCAAATAAACCTAACAGCCTATCATCATTTTCCTGGATTTGACCCTTCAGAGTTTGTTTTCTCAGAAACCAGGTTCTGAATCAAGAAAGAGAAGAGGAAAAGAAGAAGGATTCGGAATAATCTCACCCGGAACCAACTCGCCATCGAAGCTCAGCCGTCGTCACAGTCAGATCGCTGATTTAGGGTTTTCCAAACCTTCAAGGCCAACCGGTAAACATCTGTTCCAATCAGTACAACATCTGAAATAGAAATCAAAACAACATAAGAATCATAAATCACGCATGCAAACAGTGACAACGAGAGAGACAATGAGAGAACGGCGAGGATTCGTGGTGAAAATCGCGAAGAGAGCGGCGGAGGAGATCGAGATCGTAAAGGGGTTGGGATTTATGGGTTTTTCTGGGTTTGTCGCGAGAGAAATCGAGAGAGAGATAGCGGAAGGTTGAGGAACACGATGAGAGAACAGAGAGATCGTGATAATAATATTCTGTCTTTTCCCTTTTTGTTTTTTTTTTAAAATTAGGATTAGTATAACTTAAATAACCTTGTTTTATTTTATTTGTTAACTATTATACTGTATTATCATTATCACTACTAATATTATTTATTAACTATTATATTTAATTCTATTATTATTTTTACTCTCACATGTATATTACTACTAACAGCATCATTCATAATTATTACTACTAGTATTATTTTCTATCATATATTATAGTTATATTATTACTATTATTTTTTATACTACTATCATCATTAAAATGTATCATTACTATTTTTATTATCATAATTATTATTACCATTATTTATTATAACTATTATTTTTATTTTTATTATTATTAGTATTATTGTTATGTGTATATTATTATTAACATCACTGTTGTTACACTATTATTATTACAAATATTATTAGCATCACTATTATTATATTATTTTTATTTTTGTTCACAACCATTATTGTTATTATTTGCTAGTAACAAAGGTTATTTTTCCTAACCCAATATTATTATAGTACTCATAAACCAATAAAAAATATTTGATATGTCCAAAACCACCGAAAATAATAATAGTAGAATAGTTAGGCATTTTTTTTGTTTATTATTAATAGGAATTTCTAGCATTTTTCTTTATTTTTTGTATTCAACATCGACATACCCGTATTGCTACTACTTCCATGATCAATGACGCACCGCGCTTCATCCGAAATTTTCTGAAGGCTCGTTGGGCACTTTATTTGGGCCCAGGAGTATCTATCTCTGGTTTTCTTGTTGCACCGCTCAAATCCGCGTCACCCAGGCTATTTCTGAACCTATCTTTTCATTTATTTTATTTTCGTAAATAATATTTTTGTGCGATGTACTAAATGATTATTGGATCTGATAGTTTGTGTTTGATGATTTATCGATTAAATTATTAGCCGATTTTTCATCAAACAGAAAAAATCATCTCCAATAATTATTTAAATTTCTGATTGTATTGTATGATATTTTTGTCTGTTTATTTATTCATTCAGCAATTATTCACCATTGTACACCCTGCACACAATTCAAAATTAAAATCAATTCGATTCTGCTTTGATTGACTCATACGTCAACTTCCTAAAGGGTCTCATAGTTGGGGATGGGCATGGCCATCCTCACAAGATTGGTTAAAGCCCTTGTTGCTTTAATCGATCATAACCCGAAACAATATTGGTCTATATACCAATCACCATGCACCAGGGTCTCATGGTTGGGGATAGGAGCACCTATCCTCACGAGGTTAATCAAGTCCACATACTTGGTTAATCATAACCCGCTTCCATTTTCTCTCAGCACGCGCATCAGAATGCTTTCATAATTTAAGGTTCTAAACCTCGATCCAACGTAAAACAATTTCATAAATACTTTACTTCTCCCTCCTCCCAAACATATGGTAGTCAGTCCAGTATCGACCCTCGACCGTATGTTTGGTGTCTTAATTGAATTAATCAATGTGAACCATGCTTCACTTCACCTTTTCTTAACAAAAGCTTTGGATAGAAAAAGATGATTCGGATGTTTCTGTCCACTCGTCCGAGTAATTGGGGCGTTAGCCGTTGAACGCTTATGGTCCAATACTTGTCTCCCACATAAAAACAACTCAACTCACTCAAACTCTTTTTATCGCTCATATGCGATCGTTAAAACTCTTTTCAGATAAAGAGGGTGCAATAGTCGTTTCAAATACGAACGAGGACTTAAGCTTTTCAAACAAACAAAACAAGTCCTAGTTCAAAGCATTTGAAACGTCTAAACGCACGATTTTTCTTATAAAATCAATACAAACAATTAAAACCTTTTTAAGAGGAACTACAGAGTTTTGACTTTCCCATTGCACAAGGGAATATGTAGGCACACGGTTACGAAACGTGCCAAACTCAAAATAATAATAATCAAATTTATTTTCTTTTATAACTTAGAGATTAGCGAATATACACACACACGTAGAACTAAATGGGTCCCATCGAGTACGATGGATGTAAGGGGTGCTAACACCTTCCCTTGCATAACCGACTCGATTCCAATTTTTGGTCGTGACCGTCTTATCCGTTGTTTGGGATTTTATCTATATTTTCCTTTCCTTTTGGAATAAATAAAATTAGGTGGCGATTTCACTAGTTTTCGAGAATTAAAAGATTTTGAAAATCGAGTTGCTTCACCGGTGTATTTCCGTGATGCCACGATAGCGTATGTGCATCGAATCGACGGATGTGCTTGGTTGAAGAGGCGTTATGTCGGTGGGAGAACGACTTGTTTGTTTTATGTTTTATCGCAAATGTTGCGGATAGCAAGAGTCGCCACCAACTTCTTTTTATCCAATTAAGGAAGGCGAACATGAAAAGACCTTTTAGATTACGATACGGGAGGCGGTTATGAAAAGGAAGGTGTTAGAACCCTTCCATCCGTAGTTATCTACGGACTCTTAATTGCTTAGCTCACTTTACAAATTTCTTTTTGTGTGTGTATCTGAAAAGATATTTTGAAAAGGCATTTCACTTTGACTTCGTAATGATTCTCGCTGGAATGTATACGAAGTGTTTGGAAATGTTTTGTTTTGGAAAAAACTTTGTAATGATTCACGCTGGAATGTATACAAAGTGTTTTGAAAAGATTTTGAAAAGTGTGAGGCGTAAAATTATTTTGATTGAGCAAGCAAAAGAGTCTTATTACCTACTCAGAATGGTCGTTTCCATGTTATTTTTCTTTCCTTTAGAATAAGGCTATCCATATCATTAGTTGGTAGGTAATCTTATTCATTGGATGTAAAGGGACATTCAAAGGGACATTCAAAGGGACATCAGATGGTCATAGAAGGCAACTTGTAGGGATACCTTAGCATATTCGTAGGGACGATCATCACTTTTTGTAGGCAACAATCAAGGGACGAGATCATATATTCGTAGGCAACATCGAGGGTCATCGAGGGACTATGATCTTTATATCGAAGGGACTATGATGATATGCTTGTAAGCGTCTTAGCTAAGATATCCCTACGTTCAAGGGACATGACCATGTATTCGAAAGACAACAAGAGAGGATACCCTAAGTTGGGTGCATGTGTGAAAAGTGTGTTGTATTCAGATATTCTATCTTGTGATTAGGGTTAGCTATGTTGGCTGAATTAGTCTTGCCATACATGCCTAGTTACTAGCAGTTAATATGTGCAGAAAATAAATTGCGGAAATGTAAAGTGCGGAAAAGTAAACCCTAGACTATTACATGGCTTTGGGGCAGATACATAATATAGGACTGTAGAAAGTAAATCCTAATTAAGCTATTACATCCCATGAACAGTTACATAATATTGGGAAAATGCGAGAAATTAAAGTCCTAACTATTACAACCTGTGAACAGTTACAATATTAGAAATAAATTCGCGAGAAGGATCGAATTGTAAATAATAGAAGATAATGTAAGTAAAAAGAAAGATTTTTGAGTTAGGAAAAAGTTTTAGCGTTAGTAAACCTAATTAAATTAGAAAAAAATATTTTTGGGAATTTTCTAGATTAATTTGATATGGAAAAAGTGATTTAAAAGTCAATTTTCGATTAATTAACAATTAAATAAAACATGAGTGAAAAATAATATTTTTTTTGATGAAAAAAATTAAATTAGAGGTTTTCTAACCTAATTATGAAAAGAAATATTTTTTTGTGATTTTTTAGTGTATTAAAAAATTTTTTTGAAAAGAAATTAAATAAAATAGAAAATAGTAAGAAAATAAGAAAAATGTTAGTTTTACAAGGTTGCAAAAATATTGTGCGGAGCCAGGGATCGAACCCTGGTCCTCTGGGTTTTATGCGTGCTTCCTTACCAACCGAGCCAGCCTGCATTTGTGTTAGCAACATGAAACAATTAGATTATAAGTGAAACAATTCACTGAATATTGAAATAAAATGCGCGTCAAGGGGGGTCATCGTCCCCGAGTCAAATTTCCCAGGCTTTTACCTACGGTTTGTATCCGTAGCCATAGCCTTTACCAATAGTCCGTCTGTAGCTATAGGACCTACAACTTTGAAAAATTAAATATAAGCAATATAAATTCATGGTGAGGACATGGATCGATCCGGTTTGACTTCGTGAGTATGATGGTACCACTACTTGCCTCCAATTTTACCTATTTTGAGAAACCCTAATTCGAGCTCATGAACCCTAACCATGGCACATTTCGATTCCTGCTTCTAAACTCAAATCGAATTATACAAAAATGTTCCAAACATCAAAACAAACATGAATATGCAGTTAAATTATATTTATCATGCGTGAAACATAGGAATTGAATTTGGAAGAAAGTAGTGTAAACCGTGACTTTGATTTCTGGATTCTAGACGTGTTGAGGCTTGGTGATGGTCTGGAATGATTCAGAGGTCTCCCATGAAGCGATTGGAAGGCTTAGAATGGCTTGAATCGGGCTGAAACCTTGGCTGCTAGTTCCTTGAATGCCACGGTTTTTGAAAGCTTTTCTAGGGTTCTTGTGCCTTCAAAAATTCATCCCTCAGGGTTTAGAAACCTTCTGAATATATAGAGGATGGATTTAGGTTAAGAATTATGAAGGAATTATATACCAATCAATGAGAAAATATTTGATTTGGAGGAAAACCAAATATTTCCTTTTTTGGATCAATTTCAATCAATTCTCTTGCCAATCTCAATAATTTCAAAATTGACAGCTTGAATGGCTTGCTTGGACCTCAAGAATTAGAGAAAATCAACCTTGCACTTAATGTTTTGATTTTATATCTTTTATTTTAATTAAATTGGTTTTAAATGAATAAAAATCCAAAATAAATAAAAATAAAATATAAAAGACGTGGCCTTGGGCTTGAAGGTTCTAATTCAGATAAGAAACAAGTTTGAACCAAGAAACGTTAGGCCCACTTAGAAAACATTTGATTTTTTCAAGTATTTGTCTTCATGCACCTCCTCAAAAATGCTCAACTTGTACAATTTGTATTTTGCTCAATTTTCCACATTTGTTGGTGTTCTTGGACTTTTTAGAAAGCTCAAGATGTCCTATAAACACTCCTTTTGGCTTCATCTTTATTGAAGTTTCCATGCTCATGAACACTTCTTTGCAAAAAGATGACTTTTGTTGACTTTTAAAAGGAGCTGTAATGTTTTGATCCATAACTTCCAAATGAAGCATTTCTAGCCAAAGCTTGTGAGACATGAAGTTGCAGAGAATGGAATTCCCTTAAAAATGAGCTTTGGTGGAAAAATTTCTGATAAAGTATGTGAAAGTTATGCCTGGTCAAAGTTTTGTTGACTTTTGTCTGAAAAACCCTAATTTAGAAACTTTGACTTTTGATCAAATCTTGACTTTTCTTGAGGAATCATGATCAACCCTTGATCAAATGATGGATATTACTTCAAAATATTGATTTTGACCAAAAAAATATGAAGTTTGACTGTATGTTAACCATAATTGACTTTTTGTCCAATGCAGTTGATTTTCAACCATCTGAGCAATTAGATGAGCAAATTTGACTTGTAAGGCTTGAAACTTGACATGGTGATCCCTTGAAGCATATGATGAGGTATGATGACCACTTAGAGCACTAGATATCCATTTTGATTTGAGAGGAGAAAAACCCTAGTTTAGATTGATTGCTTAGAAGATGGTTTATCTGGTCAACCCTTGTGAAGTCCTTAAGTATGGAGATGTGAATTGTCTTGGGAAGTAGGAGGGAAAATTTTGGGGTATGACAGGCGTATTCAACGCATGATGGACAACCGAGAAGTGTTATTTCTAAAACCTCCATCTGTGGAGAATCTATGCGAAGACATTTCTAAGAATCTAAAGATCGAAGACGTAAGCGAAGCCATACCATAAGTTTGGGATACCTTGGAGCAGCCAAGTGGAAAGTTTGATTTCATGGTTAAATATACCGCTCCCGAAAGTTACAAGATTCCAATCGAAGACATCAAGGCAACCGGATGGGGAGACGATTACCCAGAAGAGTATGCTGATGTGAACACAATAAGGATCACCTCTACCGATCCTGCGCCTATAGTGGCACCCCTAATTATTACCTCCCCTAGACAAATTCCATATTCCTCTGACAAAGATATACCTTGGAATTATGGAGCTGAAGTTTAATATCATGGTGTCAAGCAAGAACCTTTGGCCATTGAAGATATTGTAGTCGAAACTACCAATCCTGACATCGACAATATCGCCGGATCAAGCAAGGTAACCAGAACCGAAAGAGTATTTTTTCCAAAGATCTCTCCTCCGAAAGACACTACTACGCTAATTCGAATTCCTGCTATCGAAACTGTTCCCGAAGCTAGAGAGAAAGAACCAGTAACTCACCCTGCTCAAACAGAAGTACCAGAGGAAGTTGCTGAGGATACCTCCAAGCAAGAAACGGAGGAAATTATGAAGATCATCAAGAAGAGCGACTACAATGTTGTGGAACAGTTGGGACAAACTCTGTCCAAGATATCCATGCTAGCTATGCTGTTGTGCTCTGAAGCTCATGCTAAAGCCTTAGTAAAGTTTCTAAAGAATGCTCACATACCGCAAGACACTACTGCTGATCAATTCGAAGGTTGCATTGCTATCCTGATAGCCAATAATTGTTTAGGTTTCTCTGATGCTGATTTAACTCCTGCCGGAAGGAAACACAACAAAGCGTTGCACATCTCCATTGAATGCAAGGCCGCTTCATTGACTCACTTATTGGTGGGTACTGGTTCTGCTCTAAATGTTCTGCTGAAGAGCGCTCTCGACCGACTTAATGCTGAAGAAGTAATCATGAAGCCCAATAACATAATCGTAAGAGCTTTTGATGGTTCGAAAAGAACAGTACTTGGAGAGCTTAACCTGCTAATTAAAGTCGGTTCCCAGACTTTTGACTCTATTTTCTTTGTGATGGATATTCGTCCAGCTTATTCTCTCCTACTCGGAGGCCCTTGGATATATGGGGCAGGCACTGTCACCTCTACCCTACATTAGAAGCTGAAGTACCCAATGAAGGGGAAGATTGTTACAGTATTGCGGTGAAGAAGAATATATGGTAAGCCATCTGCAGTCATTCCGATACATCGAAATGGAAGGTGAATTCATCGACACCCATTGAAACTACACCTTTCAAACTAGTCTATGGTAAATCATGCCATCTTCTAGTGGAACTCGAGCATAAAGCCTATTGGGCTATAAAAACCCTGAAACTAAGTTACAAAGCTGCTGGAGAAAAGAGAATTCAATGAGGGTGATATAGTACTCCTGTTTAACTCCAAACTTAAACTCTTTCCAGGAAAACTTCACTCTAGATGGTCAGGACCTTGTGAAGTTATTAAAGTACTCCCAAGTAGCGCTATTGAAATTAAAGGAAAATCCAGTGATCCGTTTATTGTAAAGGGACAACGTTTGAAGCATTACCATTGTATCGAAAACAGAGACTACTCGGCTAGTCTGAAACTCATACAGTTGTCGGCTGAGTCACCAAACTAACTTTTTGATTTTTTTTTAAAATAGGTCGAGCTTCTGACGTTAAACAAAGCTCTTTGTGGGAGGCAACCCACCAGTTTTATGAAAATTTTATTTCTTAAAAGTTTTTAATTTATTTTTATTAAATGTTTTTCTTAAAATTTTATAAAAATAAATTTTATTCTTTTTTTCTTCTTCTTCTTTTCTATTTTTAGGCATTAGGCTGATGATAATTTAAAACTATTTTGATTTACTTACATGATTCACACCTCTTCTTCACTGATTATAGCTATAGATTATTCTGATAGTATGCCAGTTGCCTTCGTGAGCGATGCTCAACAAAGGCGTTATGAGATGCTTGTTCAGAGAGAGATGTATCCCACTATTTATGTGCATGATCCCACATTTTCAACATTGGGTATTAGGGAGAGTGTCCGCTATATGTTTAACCAGATTGGTTGGGATTATTTTATTCATCATCAGCAGCCTACCTACCGCAACCTAACACTAGAGTTCCTCAGTTCCTTGCACTACAACCCTGATATTGGTTTAGGGTTGGCTAGAGGAGTAGTTTCTTTCTGGCGGTTTGGTTTTACTTATAGGTTCACCACCCGTGAACTTGCTGCTTTATTGGATTTCCCTGTTAGTACAGATGATGTCATTGAGATTCTAGAGGATCATTTTATGGACAAACAACTTGACTATTTTTGGGAAGATATATCTGATCTATGACAGGAGAGCTCTATTCCTAGGCACTCATCAGAGATTCATTATCCTGCCATTAGGTATTTCCACATGATTCTAGCGTTAAAACTATTTGGAAAACCTCAGAATGATACCTCAGTGTCCAAGGAAGAGTTGTTTATCATGTTTTGTTTATTTTAGTCCAGACCGGTAGTTGGTGCATCATTTATGCTTGTTCGTCTCCAGAGTATTTCCCAGGCTACCCATGGCCTGATTTGTATTGGTGGCTTAGTGACTATGATTTCTAATGTCTTATTTCTAAGAGATCCATTGTCTTGTCTGAACCCTTCTGGTGATTTTATTCTACTTGACCTGTCCCTTTGCTTTAATGTTGGTATGATTAGACATTTAGAGTCGAATCAGTTTCAGTTGTTGATACATCACGAGCCGGTCTACCACTTCACGCTACATGACATTGCGAGATCTAGTGTGCATGATAGGAAGAATTGGATTTATGACTTGGAAGGAGTGGATGAGAATAATATTGAAGAAGAAGAATCTGATCCCTTGACACCGTCCCATTGTTATGACCCTCTAGTAGGATTGGAAGAGTCTGAACCTAAGATGGTCGAAGCTTGTCCCATGAAACCACATCTACTTGACTACCATCCATCTTGGGACCCACCTACAACTCCTGCTGCCGCCGCCATCCACGCTATTCAGATTGATTACAATGTTGTTATTGATGCTCTCACAACGGAGGTTGCTGCTATTCGTTCTGATGTTACTACCCTTCGCAAGGATTTTTATGGTTTCATGAATTTAGTTATGGAGAATTTAGATCATACTTTTTGGCACTATAATTCTAGAGGTGACTGATTTTTATTAAGAACATTGAAGACACTATTTTCTCTAAGTGTAGGGGAAGGGTGTTTAATTAGGATTTCCCATTTTTCGTTAGTATTTTTAGTTTTTTGTTAGGAACTAATTCTAGTATTATTTGTTTCTTTTGGTCGTTTATTTAATTTCTGGAATATTGTTTTTCTTTCATTCAGTAATTTTAATATTAGTATTTATTTGTTTGTGTTTTAACTAATTGTTTCTTATTGTGTTCTACTATATTTTATGTTATGCTGCTATTACACTGCGAATGAAATACTATTGTGTTCACTAAAAATAAATATGCATGCATGTTAATTTAGTAGGTTGAGTATAGTAAAATAATTAAGCTTTATATGATACACATTATTGTCACCTCATTATTCCCTTGCATGTTCCAAGTTATTATTCCCTTCAATAAAGTGACACAAGCATGCCATGCCACGGTCAACAAGTAAGTATCACATGCATAACTGACCAGCCGACCGTTGTAGGCACGAGATTCCCTTGGATTTGAAGCCCTGCAATGACCGTTACAAGGCCATACGTGGCGCCCATACTGAGGACAGGTGTAATGACCGTTACACCTCTTTTCCTCCATCCCACACGTTATAAACTCATCCAAACCCTTGTCTCCTCATTCAAACTTCTTCATAACTCTCACCGTTCCATTTCAATTCCATTTTTAATACTGAAATTCTGGCAACAAATACTTAATGTCAAAGTGAATGTTATGACACCGGTATCTGACAAACTGTTTAACAATCTGAAAATAAATTAAAAATAGTAAAGAAGACAATCAATTGTTAACCCAATTCAGTGTGTAACTACACCTACATCTGGGGGATACCAAGCCAGGGAGGAAATTCATTATAAGAGGTATTAATTTAGGAATAAACCAAACAGTTTATCTCCTTCACTTAAGACCTACCCAATGCAACTTCAATCTAAGTCCCACTTAGACCTGAGTTCCTACTCACTCCACCTCAATCACAACAGTGATACTAATCTAATGATTAATAGAATTGTGAAGACATTCTTCAATACACATGCTTGATTTTGCTTCAAAGCTTTAATCAAGAGACACAACACTCGTGCTTCAAAGCTTTGAGTGACAAACTACCCTTACAATCAAATCCTACTCCAAGGCACTTATCAAAAGATAATTGCTTGGCTCACAAGAATTACTAATAACACAATTATAATCTGCCTTCTTGATCTTCCCCAAAAAGCGCAGCTAATAACCTAAGGTTTGTTAGATAATATAGAAGCAGTATAGACTTCATCTTGGGCTTCCACAATATAGTTAGGGTTAACCAAAGTTAACCTTAGGACTTGGTCTTTACAACATAACAAATTAGGGTTAAACAAAGTTAACCTAATGTCTACGTGAGCACAAGATCCAAACAAATTAATCCAACTCAGAACAGCCCAACGGATTCCTAAAAACTCTCAGGAAATATAAATCTGCACAACATTTTAATTAGTACAGGATGTCTTAACATTGGTCATGACATCATTCATCCTGATCACTAATCTTGCAGAATCCAGTACATCTGATCATAGCATAATCATTATGTTATGCAATCATACTGAGCTGTACCTGTAGAACATTCCTTCTACAGAATTTGTCTTCAACCCAGAATGTCATGACATCAGTCAGGACATTGTCATAATCTGGTTTTACCAAAAATTTCAGCCAACATAAAAACACTTACAAACTCCCCCTTTGGATTTTTTTTGGCTAAAACAACTAAGCTATCAGAGATCAAACTAAAGCAGCAGAATAAAACAACTAAACTACCAAACACCCAATTAAGACAAATTCTACCAATTACTTCTCCCCCTTTTTAGCCATAAAGGGGCCAAAGGTGCCATTACAAAAACCCAGAAATCAAGTTATACAATCATCAGAAAAAATTAACAGAAATCCAAGTGGTCAAACCAACAAGCCAAAACAAACAAACAGAAACATAAGTTCATCAGCAACAGAAGCCAACAGCAGCTATCTTCACATAGCAGCAACCAAAGAACTTCAGGCACTATCATCTCCTGAGGAAGCACTATTTTCAGCAACATCTTCTGTTGAGCTGCTTGCTAAGCCATCATGCTGTTCTTCATCAGCATCCTCTTCCAGCCTTTCATCCTCAACCTCTATGTCATCCTTCTCCTATTCCAGGGCAGTGATCAGCTCTTCAAGTGATCTCTTTCTTGCCTCAAGCTCTCTGCAGGTCTCTCTCAGCACAGCTATAACATCATCTTTCTTGGAATTAGCTTTGACATTTGATGTCTCAGCAGATGTCATAACAATATCAGGGACATGTGTTCCCTGAAACAGCTTGTAATGAAATCCAAGTGCAGGGGCTCTTTTGCATACAGAGTCCTTTTCCACCAAGATGTCAAGATACTGATCAATAATGATATCACATAGGAGGGAGGGAAAAGCTATAGGACCTTTAATAGCATAGCTTTCAGCATGTTTCACTGTTTGCTCAAAGATGTAGCTGCCATAATCAAATTTGGTTCTGGTTCCAACAGCATAAATAAATCTTCCCAATCCAGTAGAGATGGTAGATTTGTGGTTGGTAGGTGTAACGCCCGTTTTTATTAATATTATATTATATTAATATTTTCGAGTTACCGATCGATATTTATTTTGCAACGAGAATATTTATATTAATCGTTATATCTATTAATATATTTGGCGACGTTTCGATTCGGTCCGGTTCGGTAAAATATTATTCGGACCGATATTTAATTCCCCGGAATTATTTTAATTAATTGAGTAAATAATACTATTAGATATTAATAGTGTGTTAATTAATAAATAAGTTAGGGGTGTGGGGAGTAATTGAAGAGATGGGGTTTACACCCTTGTTGCTAGCAAGAAACAACATATAAACCAATTTTTCTCATTTTCTTTCCATTCATAAAAACACTTCACTTTGTTTTCTTTCCATTTTCCTCACAAAGCCAAACTTAGAACTTGGAGAGAAAAGAGAGGGTTTTGGGAAGAAGAAGAAGAGGAGCAAGAGAGGAAGCTTTGGTTGGAAGTAGTAGAGGAATCATGAAGCTTTGCAAGAACAAGATGAGGTAAGGGGTTTGATTTTCCATTCCATATAGTTAGGGTTTGATAGATATGTTTTGGATTTAGGAAAAATTGGTATTTTGATTCATGGGGTTTATAGTTTGCCATTGTTTTGATGTTGTAATTGAGGTATATATGTTGTGTTGATGATAAGAAATGGTGGGTTAGTGATAAAAGATGTTTGGGGTTATGAAGTTTAGTTAAAATTGAGTTTTGGGAATATAAAAATCAAGTTTTTGGGTTCTGTTTCGCCCAGTTCGCGGCTCGAACTTTATTCGCGGCGCCAACCTCCTGACCTGTTAAGTTCGCGGCCCGAATTAGGCTGCGCGCCGCGTACTGTTGACAAAAATTTGAAAATTGTTTTGGTCATAACTTTTGAACCGTATCTCCGTTTTGGGTGCCGTTCGAAGCGTTAGAAAGCTAATGAAATATTCTTTCTAATAGTATTGGTTTAGAGGACAGTAGATGATTTATTAATGAGTGGTTATGGAAAGGTTGTATTGTCGGACATTTTGTTATTTAAAACAAATGCGATCGGTATATTTTAGTGGGTTATACTTTTGCCATATAAATGGGGAGATTTTGTGCCATTTATATGATGTCTAATATGTGATAAAATTTGTGGTTGGTTGTTGAAAGTTGTTATTGTTCGTTGTTGTCGAATGTTGTGGTTGTTGGTAGTTGTAAACAATATAGTCAATTAACCGGAATTTGAGGGAAATTGAAATAGTATGCCATTGGAATCAACTAAGATAAGTAATTAATATTGGTGGAAAGTTTATTAATGAAATGACAATATGATTGTATGGTTTTATTAAATTAAGTTGGATTAAGTGGATTATATGAATACCGGCAAGAGAAAAATGGTTGATGATAGAGGATGATGTTTTGGTTAGCCGAGGTATCATAGTAGTGTTGAAATAGTAGGAGCCGGCTAGTGGTCGTATTGTGGACTAGTAGTATACTTAATGACTAGAATCAATATACTAATTCAATAGTGAATTAATTGATCATGATGTGGTGTGATTAAACATAATGTTTGCGTGTATTTATTAATGAATACTTGATGATATGCGATGATATATGTCTTTGTACATGATGATGTGATGATTATATTGATGTTGTTAATAAATGCTTCCGATTTGTGAATGCATGACTTTTGATGATGATGAATTATTGGTGATGTTTTGGCATAATGCAATTATGATGCGATGATATATTTATCTTGATGTGGATAAATTATGGCGATGTGGGCTTTATGCCAATCTTGATGAGCGATGATGATGTTTTTGTGTTGTGTTATTTTATTGTCGAGTCACATACATTGCATTGGCGACGAGGGCTTTTATGCCAAGCGACGAGGCTTTTATGCCAAGCGATGATGGGCTTTATGCCAAGTGTTCCTAAATATGGACAAAGCGACGGGTACCACATGCATAACATAGTCGTGTCTCATGGAGTCAGTTATGTTTATGTGTGAGTTGTTTGGCGTGAGATTTAATTGATGGATGATGTTGAATCGCGATGAATATAAATGATGAGTTTTGTGATGATGTAATTTTGATGAAATGCTTAATGCAAATATGATGTGATGATGTTTGCGACGATGGACTTTTATGCCAAAAAGCGACGATGGGCTTTAGCCAATTTGTGATGATTTTATTTATGTTGCTTATGTTATTAGCATTGTTTGATGTTGTTGTTTATGATTGCCGTGTTGATTAGTGACGTATTAACTTGCGATGATTTCGTGGTGATGGAAGTTTATGTGTTGTTGTGATGATTTATGTCGATGAGGTTATGGTGATAAAGTGTAGATTATACACATTAGAATGACGATAAGAGTATGTGAGTTTTGGATATGTGTTGGAATTGCACTTATTAATCTATACCCTTTATAATTCCGAAACTTTATATATATATATATATATATATATATATATTTTATCATGCCTTTAATTATATGTTTTGGAGTATCTCACCCTTTACTTGTTTCGCCGTTACCTTTATATTGGTAACGTGCAGGTTATGAAGACGGAGTTTATAGCTGCTATTAGTCGAGTCGGTGTCGCTCTGATACGTAGCACTCGGGGGGAATAATTATGTTGTCTTGTTGTTGTTCTTTTGTTGTTGTTCTTTTGTTGTTTTTCCTTTTGTAAATAAGAATCATACTTTATGAAAATATGATTTGTTAAGGAAGTTTAATAAAGTAGATGTTTTGATTTTTATGAATCAATTTATGTTTTCCGACGATGCTATGTATTCGAGATTTATACTTTAAAGCAAGCTGTTTAAAGTGATTTGGTTTTGAAGGTGTGATGCCTCAGTGTTAAGTTTATGAAATTTTAATTTACTCTGATTTTTACATATAAAACCTTGGGTAATATTGGGGTGTTACATTAGTGGTATTAGAGCAGGGTTGGTCTGTCGGCCAGGTTATTAATGTGTTTAACCCTGTTGTATGCGACATGTGTGTGAAACACTGCCGGTACTTGCTTGTCTCTAATTGTTTGTCTGCAGAGATGAGTGTGAAACAAGTGGGAGAGAAGTTTTACTTCTTGGTGGCGCTTGTGGCTTGGAGATGGAGCATCAAGCAGTGTTACGCTTTGGTAACTTGAAGTGTAAGTTTGAAGACGCTGTTGTAGTTTGGTAAAGATGGTTTATGTCACCATCATGATTGTCGACTATCTATTAACAAATTGAGGAACTGATCACCCTTAATCTCTTGTTGATAGTTGTCGGGATTTGTGTTGGTTGGGATGGACTTGTCTTGCCAGCTTAATAGTGTATGAAGCAGATGAGTTAGCACAAGGTGGTGCATGGTTACTTGAGTTGTAGGCGAATTTGGATTTTGGTGAGAAACAAGATTTTGGCAAGCGAACTTCTTGTTGTGATTCTCCCGAAGCATATTTTGAAGGTGTGAGTGAATTACCGCAGTAGTGCGAAGTGAAGTTTTGATGGATTTTGTAACACCCCAAATTCACCCAAGGTTTTATATCCAAAAATCAGAGTAATTTAAAATTTCACAAATTAAATACTGAGGCGTCACATCATCATACCAAATCACTTTAAATAGTTTGCTTTAAAGTATAAATCTCGGATACATAGCATCATCGGAAATCATAAATTGATTCTTAATAATCAAACATCTTCTTTATTAAACTTCCTCATCAAAATCATATTTTCATAAATTATGATTCTTATTCACAAAAGGAATAATAATAAAAGAACAACAACAAGACAATATAAGTATTCCCCGAGTGCTACGTATCAGAGCGACACCGACTCAACTAATAGCTATAATCTCCGTCTTCTAACCTGCGTTACCAATATAAAGGTAACGGCTAAGTAAAGGTGAGATACTCCAAAACATATAATTAAAGGCATGATAAAATATATATATAATTTTGGAATTGTAAAGGATATAAGTTAATAAGTGCATTCCAACACATATCCAAACCTCACTTACTTCGATCGTTATTCTAATGTGTATAATCTACACTATATCGCCATAACCTCATCGGCATACTTCATCGCAACAACACATAAACTTCCATCGCCACAAAATCATCACAATTTAATACGTCACTAACCAACACGGCAATTATAAACAACAACATCAAACAATACTAATAACTTAAGCATCATAAATGAAATCATCACAAATTGGCTAAAGCCCATCGTTGCTTTTGGCATAAAAGCCCATCGTCAGAAAACATCATCACATCATATCTGCGTTAAGCATTTCATCAAAGTTAAATCATCGCAAAAATCATTATTTATACTCATCACCTAGTTATCATGAAACTATCAAGTTATATTCATTTCATGTTCATCACAATGATCATCACCAAACAAAGCATCATAGATCATCGCAATTCAACATCATTCATCAATTAAAACCCAACGCCACAACTCAAACATAAACATAACCGACTCCATGAGACACGACTATGTTATGCATGTGGTACCCGTCGCTTTGTCCATAATTAGGAACACTTGGCATAAAAGCCTCATCGCTTGGCATAAAAGCCTCGTCGCTTGGCATAAATGCCCATCGTCGCCAATGCAATGTATGTGACTCGACAATAAAACAACACAACACAAAAACATCATCGTCGCTCATCAAAATTGGCATAAAGCCCACATCGCCATAATTTATACAAAACAAGATAAATATATCATCGCCTCATATTTGCATTATGCAAAACGTCACCACTAATTCATTATCATCAAAGATCATGCATTCACAAATCGGAAGCATTTATTAACCACATCAATATAATCATCACATCATCATGTACAAGGACATATATTATTGCATCGCAAATCATCAAGTATTCATTAATTAATACGTCGTCGCAAATATTATGTTTAATCACACTACATCATAACCAATTCACTCACTAAATTCCAAAAACAGAAAAATAGTCAAACACCTATAATCGTCGCGAAAGCCATTCCTAATAACCGACATTAATCATGATCATCAACATAGAAATCGGATTGTCCACACGTGCCTTAAATCCACTAAAACGCAATCCAATTCAATCTAACTGTAAATTGGCCTATTTCGGGTCATCTCGTAAAAAATCGCAACTTCTAAAAACTAACCTCACCACTACGTTCTACACGTCAAACTTAGCTAGCACGCCAATTTTCGTTGAATTCGGAGCAACTTGCTCCGTCATCGAATTTACCGAAATCGGAAAATCGGAACACAATTGGGTTCCAAAGGAAGTGCGAAAAATTAGAATTTTGGAGGCTACAGATGCATCAACACGGGCCCCCGTGTGAATCAACACGGCCCGTGTTGAAAAGCCACCAGAACACTAAAAAAAACCCAAAGTCAGTGAATCAACACGGGCACCCGTGTGAATCAACACGGCCCGTGTTGATTGTCCTGTCAACAACTCTTCCTCGTTCAAGGGATCAACACGGGCACCCGTGTGAATCAACATGGCCCGTGTTGATTGATCTGTGTGAAAACTCCATTTTTAACATTCCCAACTTCACTTTTTCCATTCCCATTGATTCTAATCATCATCAACCTCATAATCCCTACTCCTATTCCAACTCTTCTAATCTATTTCACTTAAACAATCAAACACACAACTCAAACCACAACATCAATTTTCATAAGTAACAGTCTCCATGGATATGATCTTTTTCATTCCTCTAAGATGTAAATGGCCAAGTTTTTAGTGCCACAGTTTCACTTCCTTTTCTTCTTTGGCTATGGAGCACACAGAAGAGTAGTTGGTGTCCTTAGATTCCCATAAGTAACAGTTATCTTTTGATCTGACTCCTCTCATTACAACTTCTTATTTTTCATTTGTAACAAGGCATTCATACTTGGTGAAGTTGACTTTGAATTCTAGATCACATAGTTGACTGATACTAATGAGGTTGGCAGTTAATCCATTTACCAGTAACACTTCATTCAAGTTTAGGACTCCAGGGCAGTCCAATTTTCCAACACGTTTGATTTCTCCTCTAGCTCCATCTCCAAAAGTGACATAGCTGGTTGAATGAGGTTTGATGTCACTCAGTAGATTCTTGATCCCAGTCATATGCTTAGAACATCCATTGTCAAAGTACCAGTCTTCTTTGGTAGAGACTCTAAGAGAGGTGTGAGCTATCAAGGCTGCAGTCTTTTTCATCCATTGTTGATTATTTGGTGTCCTGTTAGTTTTAGGTTTGACATGTGGAGTCTGGTTAGGATACCCATATAATCTGAAACAGAATGGTTTTATGTGGCCAAACCTTCCACAATAATGACATCTCCATCTTTGGTATTTTTTCTTCATGTTTCTTTGTCCTTGATGTTGAACCCTATGTTGTGATATCTGGTTTGACATTTGTTTATCAGGCCTAGGTTTCTTTATGTCAACAACAGATTCCTTTGCAGCCACAAATCCTAGACCATAGAAGTTTCCTGCATTTTGTCCAGTCTGTAGTATTTCGTCCAATTTGTCAGTTCCATTTGTTAGCATCCTGACAGACTTTGTCATCTGATCCAGTTTGGAGTTCAACACAAGAACTTCACCTTTGAGATGACTTATAGTTGCAGTGTCTACCTTCTTCTCAGCTTCCAACTTAACTATGAGCTTATTCTGCTTTTCATTTTGTTGGTATACTTCAGCACTCCTGATGCGCAGCTTCTTGTAGGAGTCAGCATGTGCTTCAAAGGTCAGTTCCTCATCACTTGAATCATTGTCAAAGTTACAAACACCAGTTAGTGCAGTAACTAGTTTAGCTGATTCTTCTTCAGAGTCACTTTTTGAGTCACCATCAAACCAAGTGACAGACATTCCTTTCTTTTGTTTCTTTAGAAAGGTAGGACATTCAGCTCTAATGTGTCCATATCCTTCACATCCATGACATTGGATTCCTCTTCTTTAATTTCCCTTTTCTTCAGGCTTAGTTCTTCTGCTTGAATCATAGGATCTGCTAATGTCAGAGGAAATGTTCCTGACATTTGACTTTGGTTTCTGGTCCATTCTCTTGATGATTTTGTTGAACTGCCTTCCAAGCATAGCTATAGCTTTTGATAGATTCTCTTCATCACTCTCATTGCTTTCCTCTTCAGCATTGGATACAAAGGCTATGCTCTTGTTCTTCTTTTCAACATTTTCACTGATCCCCATCTCAAATGTATGGAGTGAACCAATGAGTTCATCTATCTTCAAGCTGCAGATATCCTGAGCTTCTTCTATAGCAGTCACTTTCATTGCAAACCTTTTAGGAAAAGATCTGAGAATCTTTCTCACCAGCTTTTCTTCAGACATCTTCTCTCCCAATGCTCCTGAAGTGTTGGAAATCTCCAAGATGTTCATGTGAAACTCATGAATGGTCTCATCTTCCTTCATCCTCATATTCTCAAATTTGGTAGTGAGCATCTGAAGTCTTGACATTTTTACCTTGGATGTACCCTCATGAGTGGTTTTAAGAGTGTCCCAAACACCCTTGGCCAGTTCACACTGATGTACTAGTCTGAAAATGTTTCTATCAATTCCATTGAACAAGGCATTCAATGCTTTAGAGTTGCCCAGAGCTAACTCCTCTTCTTCTTTGCTCCATTCTTCCTCAGGTTTCAGGCTAGTAGTCCCATCTTTCTCAATTTTGATGGGATGTTTCCATCCTCTGTCAGTAGCTCTCCAAGCTTTATTGTCCAGTGACTTCAAGAAGGAAACCATATGAGGTTTCTAGTAGTCATAGTTTGATCCATCCAGAATGGGTGGTCTGCTCCCAAATCCTTCTTCCTTGTCCATAGCGCTAGCAAATAATATCCCTATATCTCACCTAGAAAAACAGGCAGGGTGCCTGCTCTGATGCCAATTGAAATTCTGGCAACAGATACTTAATGTCAAAGTGAATGTTATGACACCGGTATCTGACAAACTGTTTAACAATCTGAAAATAAATTAAAAATAGTAAAGAAGACAATCAATTGTTAACCTAGTTCAGTGTGTAACTACACCTACATCTGGGGGCTACCAAGCCAGGGAGGAAATTCACTATAAGAGGTATTAATTTAGGAATAAACCAAACAGTTTATCTCCTTCACTTAAGACCTACCCAATGAAACTTCAATCTAAGTCCCACTTAGACCTGGGTTCCTATTCACTCCCCCTCAATCACAATAGTGATACTAATATAATGATTAATAGAATTGTGAAGACATTCTTCAATACACATGCTTGATTTTGCTTTAAAGCTTTAATCAAGAGACACGACACTCGTGCTTCAAAGCTTTGAGTGACAAACTACCCTTACAATAAAATCCTACTCCAAGGCACTTATCAAAAGATAATTGCTTGGCTCACAAGAATTACTAATAACACAATTATAATCTGCCTTCTTGATCTTCTCCAAAAAGCGCAGCTAACAACATAAGGGTTTGTTAGATAATATAGAAGCAATATATACTTCATCTTGGGCTTCCACAAATATAGCTAGGGTTAACCAAAGTTAACCTTAGGACTTGGTCTTTACAACATAACAAATTAGGGTTAAACAAAGTTAACCTAATGTCTACGTGAGCACAAGATCCAAACAAATTAATACAACTCAGAACAGCCCAACAGATTTCCTGAAAACTCTTAGGAAATATAAATCTGCACAACAACTTAATCAGTACAGGATGTCTTAACATTGGTCATGACATCATTCATCTTGCTCATTGATCTTGCAGAATCCAGTACATCTGATCATAGCATAATCATTATGTTATGCAATCATACTGAGTTGTACCTGTAGAACATTCCTTCTGCAGAATTTGTCTTCAACCCAGAATGTTATGACATCAGTCAGGACATTGCCATAATTTGGTTTTACCAAAAATTTCAGCCAACATAAAAACACTTACAAATACCATTCAAAACATCCATTCAATTTATCTTCCACCATTAAACCTTGCTTTTTATTTAAACATTCGGAAGAGATCCATAACACCAATCTTTTCCTTGTCTTCAACCACTACATTATATTATTTCCAACACCTTGTCTAATGGCTAGAAGAGCTCAGGAAGAAAGAGAAGATCCAGACCTCACTGTTATGGTGTTCATAAATGGAGCCGTCGGACACCGACAAGAGCAACTTTACCGGAAATTTCATCGGAGAGGTATACTTCCAACAAAGTATATTGATATTGATTGTTTACGTGAGTTAGAGTTGATTGAGAGTGTGAAATTTATGCTCAACAAATCCGGTCTAAACCATATTTCCACTATAAATTTACCAACTTACGAATCCCTCACGTTGGAGTTCTTGAGTTCTTTTTCCTACCACACCCCTCTTACCCCTGAAGTCGGACATTATCTTATCGGCGCAACAACTTTCAAATTATTCAACATGGAGTACACGATGAACCAGGAGACTCTAAGTCAGGTACTCCACTTCAACCATGGTGAGGGTGTGAATTATAGAATTCCCACTTATGAAGATTGGACAGAGAGATCGTTCATAATTTGGGAAGGTTTAACTGGTAGTCCAATTAATGATTGGGCTGAACTCTTACCCATCCACATTCACAACTCGTGCACCCGTTATTTTCATCGTGTATTAGCTAATACAGTGTTCGGGTGATCCAACAACAACAAGGTGAACTCTAAAGAGATGTATTTTTTGCACTGCACTTTTACTCCTGGTGTCCGTATCAATGTCGCTCCGTTCCTTCTCAACCACATCCAGTTTCTCATATCGAGGAACGCAAGCAATTCACCTTTCTGTATAGGGGGAATAGTTACCGCTATAGTCCACAATTTGAATTTGCAAGACAGGTTGCAATATCTGCCTTATTGGTAAGTTGATTTTTTGGATATTGAGTACTGCCAGTTTATCCACATAGTTAAGGCAAGAAGGTATGGAAGGTACAACCTCATGGTGAGGAACAGGGTAGTTCCAGGTATTATTTTGCCAAATCCAGCTATTACAAGAATTGACGTCGCTGCAAATTGGTGTTATGATCTTCAAGCACCAGCTCCTAGAGTACATGTGCAAAATAATCAAGCAGGTGCAGGTAATGCAGCACCGGAGGCGAATCAACAGCAAGAGCACCACCCATATGTCCAGCCACTGGAAGAACAAGCAGAAAATGATCCTCAGCCATCCACAGTTGAAGCTATCTATGCATCGCTTTTACTTCAAGATCAACGTCAACAAGAACTGATGCAGATGATTCAAGAGCTATAACGCGATCAATGCGACAACACTTATTGGAACCACCGCGACATTTTAGATTTAACCGATGAAATATGCCATTTTTCATTCCGTGTTGAAGGCCTGCATGCATATGCTTACAACACTGGTGAGGAACCTCCTAGACCCAGAAGAGGTGGAGTAAGAACACGAGGTGGAGGAAGGACACGAGGTGAAGCATCCAGCAGTAGAAACGTCATAAACAATGAGGAGTGATTTTGTTTTCTTGTTTTCTTATTTTCTTAGTTTCCCGTTTGTTTTCTTTTCTCAATTTCTATTTTCGCAATGGGGACAATGCTCATTTCAAGTGTAGGGGAGGAAACCTTTGTGTTTAATTTCCTAGTAAGTCAACTTTGTGTTTGTGTTATTTCCCTTTACATTTCAATAAAAAAATTTCTTGTTAGATTGATTTTAATTGAGCAATCATTTCCATAGTTATTTGTACTTCCATACTTTTCTTGAACCATAACAAAAAAATTTACTCGACGCATAGCTCGGTACATTTGAAAAATATATAGGTTGCTCACAATTAGGCTACATTAGAATTCTGAAAAAGATTCGACAAGAATAATACCGCCTTGACACCTAAATCTTCCAAATTATGTGAGATCAGTTTGAGTACTTATGATGCCGAAACCTTAAGTTTTAGTTTTGGGTCAACCCTGAGTAGTTTATACTAGCATTCGGCACTGTCTTATTCACAAACTACGTAGGGAGCCGACGAATATAAGTGACTCGTCTTAATAAAAAGTTTAAGCATCATGTTATAACAGGGAACTGCTAATTAAGTTAGGTGACCCTTACCAGGTCATTTAATCTAACAGTTGCGAAACCTACAAATTAATGTAACAACCAATTGTAAGTTGGTTCAGTGGTGTCTGGTGATGAACTTGGTAGGGCTGACTATGGTTCGACCCCCCGCGGCTTACAATCTGGGGAAGCAAAAGGGTTACCAACCTGTGTACCAAAACCCCATGCATAAATGACCTGAATCACTAACTGACTACTCTACTATGTGCGTGCGAAAAGATAAAGGGGTTAATGTGATTGCACTGTAATGAAAGTGGTTGATTTCAAACGAAAAAAATTAGGTTGGGTTATGATGACATGATTCAGACTAGTTTGGATAGGGTGGAGGATTTTGATCATATTCTATGGTTTCATGTCATTTCTGTATCGTTAACGATTGAGCCTAGTTTAATCTTTCTAATGTAAAGCCCCTCAACCATGTACGATTCGAGTCGTGTCGTGCGATTGTGTCAGAAACCGTGCGTTAAATGATTTTTATTCTATTATTTGCTTGAGGACAAGAAAAGGTTCATGTGCAGGGGAGTTTTATAACCCAAAAATGTATCGTATATTTGAATTAATTTACATGAATTTGATCCTGTCATACCCCAAAATTTGCCCTCTTACTTCTCAAGACATTTCACAAGGATTGATCAGACAAACCCTCTCCCAAGCAATCAACCCAAACTAGGGTTTTGGCCATTCTCAAATCAAGGCGGGCTTCTAACACTTCCAGTGGTCATCATGCCTCATCATATTCTTCAAAGAATCTCCATGTCAAGTTTCAAGCCTTACAAGTCAAGTTTCCTCAGACAATTGCTCAGATGGTTGAAAATCAGTTGTGTTGGACAAAAAGTCAACTGTGGTCAACATACAGTCAATCTTCACAATTTTTGGTCAACATCCATATTTTGAAGTGATATTCACCATTTGATCAAGGATTGATCATGATTCATCAAGAAAAGTCAAGATTTGATCAAAAGTCAAAGTTTCTAAATTGGGCTTTCTTAGACAAAAGTCAACAGAACTTTGACCAGGCATAACTTTCACATACTTTAACGGAAATCTTTCCACCACAGCTCATTTTGAAGAGACTTAAATTCTCTACAACTTCATGCGTCACAAGCTTGGGCAGAAAATGCTTCATTTGGAAGTTATGGATCAAAACATTACAGGTCCTTTTAAAAGTCAACAAAAAGTCAACTTTTTGTAAAGAAGTGTTCATGAGCATGGAAAATCCAATGAAGATGAAACCAAAAAGGTTGTTTAGAGGACATCCTAAGCTTTCTAAAAAGTCCAAGAACACCCAAAAATGTTTAAAATTGAGCAAGATACACCTTGCACAAGTTGAGCATTTTTGAGGAGGTGCACAAAGAGAAATACTTGACAAAACCAAATTTTTTGCAAATGGGCCTAACTTTTCTTGATTCAAACATGTTCCTTAGCTGAATTGGAACCTCCAAGCCCAAGGCCACAAATTTATCTTTTATTTTTCTATTTATTTTGGATTTTTAATCATTTAAAAATCAATTTAATTAAAATAAAAGATAGAAAATCAAAATTAATTGCAAGGTGGATTTTTCTCTCATTCTTGAGGTCCAAGCAAGCCATACAAGCTGTCAATTTCGAAATTGCATTGATTGGCAAAGGAATTGAATGAGATTTGATCAAAAAAGGCAATATTTGGTTTCATTCCAATCAAATATTTTCTCATTGATTGGCATATAATTTCTTCATAATTCTTGACCTAATTCACTCTACTATAAGTACATGATGCATCCACAAGCACAAGAGACGAATTTCTGGCCTCAAAGAACCCTACCAAACTTTAAAAAATCCGTGGCATTCAAGCAATTGGCAACCCTAGTTCCAATCCAATTCAAAGGATTCCAAGCATTCCAATACATTCCTGGAGGTTCCCTGATTAATTCCAGATACTCATAAGCAAGCAAAACGTGCAGAAACGCCATATCCAAATCACGGTTTATACACTTTAAACTCAAAATCGATTTCTGTTATTTATGCATCATAAACATAATTTGATTATATATTCTTGATCGTGATGATGTTTGCAAGCTTTCTGGTTTGTTTAATTCGATTTTAAGTGCAGGAATCGTGATATGCCATTATTAGGTTTTCCAAGCTTCAAATTGGGATCCTTCGATTTAGGAAAAACTGGCCAAAAATAGGGGCATATTCTTGTTCAGAAGACCAAACCGAATCGATCCATGTATTCACCATGAATTTATATTGCTTGTATGTGATTTTGGAAATATGCAGGTGTTTTAGTGACGAACGAAGCCGTCGCTATAGGTTGTTGCTACGGACGAAAACCGTAGGTAAAAGCCTGTGGAAAAAAATTCAAACGAGGAAGACGATGAAGCTTTGGTGCGGTTTTGGTTTTCAGAAAACTAATTCCCTTATAATGTTTTTATTCCGTATCACTAACACCAAGTGCAGGTTGGCCCAGTGGTAAAGGCAGTGCAAGTTTGCCCAGAGGACCAGGGTTCGATCCATGGCTCCTACAAATCTTTTTTATCACCTTGCAAAACTAACATATTTTTCTATTTCTTTTCATATTTTTTCCATTCAATTTAATTTCTTTTCAAATAATTTTCTAATGCATTAAAAAACCACAAAAAATATTTTCTTTTTGCATATATAGGTCAGAAAAATACTTATTTAATTTTTGGCATGAAAATTAATATTTTTGCATGCATATTTTAACTAATTGTTAATTAACCATAAAATTGACTTTTAATTGCTTTTCCTTATTAAAATCAACCCAGAAAATTCCCAAAAAATTGCTTTATCATCTAATTAGGATTAATAATCTAAAAACTTTTTCCTAACTCAAAAATCTTTTTTTTACTAACACATTTTTTCTTATGCGAATTTCTTTTCATTTCCGATTATTATGTATCTGCTTCCAGGTTGTAATCGTTAGGATTATTTTCTCGCATTTCTTTTTCCAATATTATGTAACTGCTCATGGGATGTAATAGTTTAATTAGGATTTACTTTCCGCACTCCTATATTATGTAACTGCCCCAAAGCCATGTAATAGCGTAGAATTTACTTTCCGCACTTTACTTTCTGCAATTTATTTTCCGCACCCATATAAACTGCTAGTAACTAGGCGTGTATGGCAAGATAAAAACGAACGTAGATCACTTCTAATTGCAAGATAACTTATCTGAATTTAACACACTCTCTTGACACATGCACCCCCTAGAGTGTTCTCTCTCGTTGCCTTTCGAATAAATGGTCAAGTCCCTCGAACGTAGAGGTATCCTAGCACTATTGCCTACAAAATATATCATCATAGTCCATTCGATACAAAGATCATTGTCCCTCGACGTGGCCTACGAATACATGATCTCGTCCCTCGATTGTTGCCTACGAAAAGTGATGATCGTCCATTCGAATGTCCTAGGATACTCCTACAAGTTGCCCTCTATGACCATCCGATGTCCCTTCGAATGTCCCTTTACATCTAACAAATAGGGTTACCTACCAACTAATGGTATGGATAGCGCTATTCTAAAGGAAAGCAAAATAACACGAAAACGACCGTTCTGAGTAGGTAATAAGACTTTTAGTTGCTTGCTCTATCAAAATACTTTTCACACCTCACACTTTTGTCAAAGTTGAAACACTTTTCAAAAACGAAACATTTCCAAACACTTCGTATACATTCCAGCGTGAATCATTACGAAGTCAAAGCGAAATGCCTTTTCAAAACATTTTTCAAACACACGCACAGAAAGCAATTTTTAAAGTGAGCTAAAGCAACTAAGAGCCCGTAGATAACTACGGATGGAAAGGGGTGCTAATACCTTCCTTTTCATAACCTTCTCCCTTACTCAGAATCTAACGAAGGTCTTTTTCTGTTCTTTTCACCTTCCCTTAATTGGATAAAATAAAAGTCGGTGGCGACTCTTGCTATCCGCAACATTTGCGATAAAAAGCAAAACAAATCCCAAAGTCAGTTCTCCCACCGTATTACAGATCTGCATTTAATTAAATTAAATTACTCTTTATTCGTATTATGCCGGTATTTTCTATGTTTTCAGGAATTTAATGTTTATAAGGCATGTACGAAGAAAGTCACGAAAATTTGAGCGAATTGAGCTTAAAATCCACAAAAAGAGCAAAATATTCAAACATATGGTGTGATAGAAAAATGAGGGTATGAGAAGTAAGGCTGGAAAGAAAGAAATAAACAACAACAAGGCGCAACCCATCACGCGTCTCCAAATGGTCCAACTGTGTAGCGACCGTCACACCTCCCTTCAATAAACCCTAACAGTTGCCACGAGAACTAAGGAGAAGTTCCCTCACATGCAAGCTGTAAAGACCATTACAAGGCGTAGCAACCGCCACAGAGAGGAATTCGCAAGGAGAAAATCTCGCTCCTCTCCTACTTTCAAGCCACGTCTTCACTCTATAAATAGGCACGAGATATTCATTTCATGCACTCCTTCTTTTTCACTTAACCTTTCCGTTACGCTGCTATTTTTCCCCGCTGAATTTAGTTTCAATTTTTGTTTCCTTTTTCCGATTATCAGTTCCTTTTATTTTCCTCAGTTCATTTAATTTTTTCGTAGCAGTTTCCACCTCGGAGATTGCTGCGAACTTTTGTTGGTTCTAACCTTACGTTAGAACCGAGCTTTTATTTTCTTTCTTGCATTTAATTATTGGAGCAATAAAAGGCAGATCTCACCGACCTGTGGGAGACACCTGACGTTTAAACAATTATTCCGCAATTTTGTTTTCAGGTTTAATTTTAAAGCTTTAATTTATTACTGTAAAAAATTGTCTGCAATGAGTGGGTTTATTTTGTCTGGTATTATTTATTATCGTTGCGCTATTATTGAATTTTATAACATGCTAGGCTAAATTAGTTTATCGGTATGTAAGGTCATATAGGCGACAGGGTTTAACAACATCATTTGAACTATTATTTTTAAAAGAATGATTTCTTGGTTTCAATTACCAATTTTAATAATCAACTGTTTTATTACGAGAGTAACGTACAAATAGAAGTAAGGATCAATAAAGCGAGAGTTTGAGATAATAATTGGGCAATGGTAATTGTGCATTAACTTAAAATACAGCGAAAGCGCTTTTGAGTTAATTAGATCTTATTCGTTTTCAAAAACTATTTTTAAACTTTAAATGATACAGCGAGGGCGCTCACTTAGGTTTAATTATAGGATGTGAATCAATAAACACGAGAGTGTGAGAAGAGGATTTTCAAACAAATATTTTCTACTGAAGGTTATTTTAATAATCCGAGTTGAGTCAATGAGTTGCTAAATCCCTGAAGTCCGACCATTACATACCGATATATCCTCTTGAATCTAAACTAGATTATATTCAATTAGGTTCCCTAAAACTCCAAATCAATTATATTATTAGCCTTAGATTTACGTAGTAACCTAAGATAGCGATAGTTTGACATTTAGTCTCTTGGGATTCGATAATCTTTAAAGCTACACGCGATAGGACTGTATACTTGCGGTCTAGATTTCTTAAGACACAGAAAGTCGTGATAAGGGAAGTTATACAAGAAATATTTTTGAAAACGGATGACGCCACCAAACTCCACATCAAAGAAAAGTTGAGGAAGATTGCGTACCCGGAGACCACAAATTTGAAACCACCCTCTCAATCGGTAAAAACTAAAGGGGCACTTAAGAAGTTGAAACTGACACCGGGCGACAGTTCTACTATGAGGATTTCTTCGTATTTTGAACATATTGACAAAGTTTTTCCCGATTCACCTACACCAAAATCTCAGAAAAGTGCTTTCAATGGAGCCCGTGTTAGCAAACCACCTCCTACACCGATTCCACAAAAATACCATTCACTGATCACATGCTGGTTTTTATGCACAAGTACATTGAACGGATCGTCAATGTTGGTGGTGAGGGTAACTGTGGTTTTTGAGCTGTTTCTGGTTTGCTTGGTAGCCGTGAAGAGTATTATAATATTGTTTGAGATACCCTGATCACAGAGTTGACAGAAAACAGAGAATTATACACAAGTGTGCTAGGGAGTAAAGAGAATGTTCAGGAAATATATCACGCACTTGTACCTGTCGAGCTTGGATTTGCACCAAAGGATAAATGGACGCGCTTC
Organism: Vicia sativa; assembly: GCA_021764765.1. Lineage (NCBI taxonomy): Eukaryota > Viridiplantae > Streptophyta > Magnoliopsida > Fabales > Fabaceae > Vicia > Vicia sativa. Next base: position 288,290,391 of record CM038792.1, read on the forward strand.
CCTAAAATAGGTCATCTCATAGCAAGTGCGTATGAGACAGTGTATATCAATATGACAAGATATGGTTTCTCAGAGACTTATTTTCCTTTGCGCACTACTCCAACACCAAATCCTAATGATCTTATCATATGTGTTGGGTGGATTTCAAATCCACGACATTTTGTTCAAGTCTATTTGAAACCAGGATGCCTTATACCGCCTACATCACCGGAGTGAGCGCTTTATGTCACAGACCCATCAGAGACCTGGCTGGACGAATTCGCTGAAAGGATGCAAGAATACAACAAGTTGAACCAAATTGAAATAGAAAAAAATAGGGAAACGTCAAAAGGGGTGCCTCCGGTGGATTTATCTGACAACACTTTTTTCGGCTCTTTCAAGTAGTTAGGTATCATTTTATTGTTAACGTCATTTTATTCATGTATTACGCTGTGAAAATATAGCCATTTTTGTAGATTGACCAAAAGCATAATATTTGAATACATGAGATTTTTTGGTATTACTTGTTGTTTCTGTTCTGTTTCTAGTTTTTCACTCTCATGGCCTTTACTGGAGGTATATTTCTGATTCCTTTAAATATAAAATCGGAACTTTAATTCCGGTTCCATCACTGACATAGAGATAAGATTTGTATGGTTCATATTTACCTCCAACTACTATAAAGTACCCCACTTCTTATATTTTTCCATACCACAACACCAAAAATCAGAAGTGGACATGAAATTGAACATCAAATGGGTTGTTGGAGTTGTCCACTTTTTCGACGCTACACCATCTCGCGAATTTAAGATCATCGTGTACACCCCTATTGAAGATGTGTGTGAAACATTGCAGGAACTCGATCTTTTGTCGACAATCACAGGGTAGTGAAAATGGAGTATCGCTCGCCATCGGTTGACAAAGATGGGAAGCTTCACTTTATCAACCGTGAGCTGAAGAACGACGACGATTTACGGGCTATGTGGTCTACTTATGACAGTTTCGAGCATAATTTTTGATCGAGCTAGATATGACTCTAAAAAGACCGGTCGATGATATTATGAGGATGTTGCAACGTCCACCTAGGTGTTGATTTGTAATGTTTGATTTATGTTTAACTCCTAAATATATTTGTTACGCTTATGTTATGAGTTATATTTATGTCTATGTTATGCAATTCAATGATGTTTGCTTATTTCTGTTAAGAATAAAATTAAAAATACTTTTTCGGTACAAAACCAAAAATAAATTTCTGATTACTGTGTACTTTATCAAATATTAGTGCGCTTCAGAAATATAGCATAAGAAGCTTATCCGATTAGATAAAAAATCCTCTAAAACTCAATGGATACACACCTGCATAAAGACCCTTAAATCATCACTCACTGGACAGCGATTAGATAAAAAATCCTCTAAAACTCAATGGATACACACCTGCATAAAGACCCTTAAATCATCACTCACTGGACTCACTGTCTTATCTTTCTTGGATTGACTTGCTTGAATTGTTGTTATTATTCAATTAAATCATGTTCAAATTCTAATTCTACTTATGTAGGAAAAGAGTGATGTATAAAAAAAAATCCACATACTTGTTTTTTCTTTTGTTGGTGTTGACACAATCCACGTAGTATTTGTTTTGGGTGTTAGTGGTCTGCATATCCTAAAGTTTGTCTTATTCAAGCAGCCGTAACGTCACCGAAATTATAACATACTTAAATATCAAAATTAAATTCACAACGGATTTTTTTTATGCAAATCCATAATACAACCGTAGATTATTATGGAAATTGAAACCAATTAATTACGGAAATTAATAAAAAAATAATTATAGAAATTAATATGATTATGAGAAATAATCAGATTTAATATGATTCTAATTTATATTTATTTACCGTGTACAATTTATAAAAAATATATTATATTATTTATTCATTAGTTTTAGTCAAAGAAAAATGTTGGTATTACCAGTTTAAAACTATGGTCCATATAGATACCTTTCTATATGCTTTTAAATTCTAGTCAAAGAAAAATCAAAATCTTGGATTATTGCTCCGAGGAGGACACGGATCTAAGATAATAAAATAAAAAAATTGAACAACTCCATTTTTGGCAAGAAAGTTAACACATGTTTTCATCGTGCAAGGAAGAAATTATAATTGTCATTGATAGTCGAAGAATCTTCTAATTGCATCCACATTAGGAGCACAAGGGTGAGTATCCCTTGCTTGACCAAATCCACACCAATTAAGGAATTAGATTCGTATTTATGTTTTTCTCTCCAACCTTCCTCGAGACCTATAAACATAATCAATAATTCTATGTTGAGGATAATATCAATTCCTCAAAAATTATATAAGTGTGTGATTCACTCTTCAAAGTATTTTTAGATAACCTTCCTTCTGAAACGATTTATAAATAAATTTGACGTTTTTGTTACATTTGATAATTAATGTATTTAATTCATATATAAATTAAATACATTAATTGTCAAATGTATCAAAAAAGTTAAATTTATTTACAAATTACTACGGATAAAGTATTTTACAAGATTGCCTAAAGATGGTTCTCCACATCAAATTTGACAAAGTTATCTAACTAGTGGAGGAATTTAAGAGATTTGTCGATTATGATTATTAGAATGATCAAAAACTTTAAAGATGATGTCATGGAGAGATTTAATTTGATTTAAAACAAACATTGTAAACCATTTTTCAAACGAAAACACCTCATGGATTTTTGTCTTTCAAATGGTCCAACAAAAAATTAAGAAAATAGACTTATTCAAATATTGTAGGTTAGATAGAAAGCCAATACAAATAGTCAATGATGTACATGAGAATAGCGCAATCCTAACGAGGGTGAGAATAATAGTTTGAGAAGAATTGCCACATTTATGACAAAAAGGTCAATTGTCACATTTCTTGAGTAAGGATCTCTTCATTTTTCAAAAGAAATGAAGGTGTTCATTACTATAGTTTTGATTAAGGGTGGAAAAACATGTATGGTCCATTGGGTGTGCCTGTTTTTTCCAAACTTTTTTGTGAGGTGGGCCAAGATTTTAAGTTCGCAACATCATATATGCCAGCTCCGCTCCATTTTTTTGCAGACACGAAATTTTCATAAAATTTTACATTTTAAGGCTAAAAGGTACAAAGCCTGTGGGCATTCCCAACCCACCCTCATTTTTTTAGGGGACGAGTTAAGGTTTTAGGCTCGCACTCTTAATTATTCTCATCCCATTTCATTCTAGTTTTTGCGAGTTTTTATGAGACGGGTCCAAAAGGGAGGGACTTGCCCGTTTGCCATCCTTAACTTTTGAAATATAAATGTGCAATTAATGTTACTATTTCTAAAAATATGTGTAAATTCATATTTTATTTTTACCAAAATTATAGTAATTGATACTTCCATTTCTTTTAAGAAATAGAAAGGATCCTTAATCACATTTCTCAAAGATCAAAATTGGTTTGTGGAAGGAATCAATTAAATCATCCAAATGATCAATTAAATGTTTTTAATAACCTTCATATTCAAAATCCAAGACCAATTTCCTTGGTGAAGATCATAAAAACATGTCTTCCAAAATTAACCACCTATAACCACTACTAGTTGAGTACTTGTCAGAAAAGACTTCCCCTAAATGATTGTATTAAAGGACTCTTGATATCGAACATAATTTACAAGATTTGTAAATGTAGATAATAAATTGAGTAGAAAGCCTATTAAAGTTCCAACATCCATTCTCAAAGATATATTTAACCTGTGAAGTAGTGTTAGAAATATGCATAGAGGGAATTAAATGGTAGAGATGCTTATCACCATCAAATTTTTATATCATACAAATGACTCTCCATTACGTAGCCTAATCATAAAACCTAAATTCAAAGCTTTCAGAGACTTCAAAATTGAGGTCCAAATATAAGAGTCATCAACTTTGGCTTTAATAGATAAAATATGGATATGTGAAGCTACTTGGCATAAATAATTTGAACCCATAATTTATTTGTATCATGCAACAAATTTGAAATATTTCTCCCAAAAGAGAAATATTGGAAACTCTTGCCGATGAATCTGAAGACCACCAAATTTCTTTGGTTTAGTAGTTGTGTTGTTCAAAGACCCAAATTCCTAAGGTCTGAATTCAATTCAAATTTATTTCACTTGACTTAAGATATAAAAGTCGGTTCATATGGAAAGCAAGGTACAAACTATGATAACCAACTTTTTACTATACTCATCTTGAGTCTTAAATTGACTTGAGTGTCTAAGTGTTAATCATTTAGATTTACCACCGTCGTGGCGATTTCAACACCATCATTTTGTTGGGGAAGTTTTTCACTATGGAGCATTGAACTTTATGAGACTTAATTCTTTGAGCAACACACCTTTGTGAGAGACACACCCCATATTCACTCAAAATCTTAAGGTGATAGATGAGTGGGTTCTCCAACTTATAAATTCTCTACTTTTGATGCGTTGTTTCGCAAGTGTACGAATCTCGCCAGAGAATGAAGTGTCAATCTATCGTACTTTAAACCCATAAAAGCGTCCAAAAATAGTTTTAAAAATATTTTTTCTTATAGTATTAAAAACTCCTACTTAACTGAACAAAGCGCTTTCGCTTCCTTTGAACAATTAAAACTAACCAAATTTAATCAAAAGTGGGACGGCTTTCGATCTTACCCAACAGAAATAGAGTTCAGAAAACTTGTGTTAAAAACCAAAACATCCCTTAACCATTTCTACAGACACATTATATGGAACATCACTTCAACTATGATCCTTACATTCTAATGTTTAAAATTTAGCAAGACATGGAAATGTAAATAGACATGTCAAAATAGATCATATTAAAGTAGATGAAATAAAAAGACTTAAAAGACAAGTATATAGTGCAAGCAAATAAAGCACGAAAGTAAGTGCAAGACAGTGGAATAAAGTAAGTAAAGCGAGTGCGGTGAAATAAATGAAGTAAATGCGAAGCTTGTAAATAGAAACCTGCTCCAAAACAGAGGCTTTAAATTAGGTACAACTGGAAATAAATGCAACTGGAAATGAAAATGGCCGCAGGATTAACTTATACCAAAATACTCCAAACTCGATTACAGACTCGACCAATAGTGCAATAACCCTTCGATGTGAGGAGTTTATCGCTTTACAAGACTGACAATATATGGCTTAAGTTTGTAACTAAGTTTGGATGAAGAAAAACTAAATTGAAAAACTGCTATTTATAGAAAAACAGAAAACTAAGGAATTACGGAGATGCCCCTCAACTCCCTTTTGGGCGGGAAAAACAAAGCAAAGGTGGCGTCCGCCATCTGAACAAAGACAGAAAGAACGTGGGTTGAAGGTATTTGATGGCGGTTGAATCCTTTACACGTCATGGCACCCTCTATGGAAGCCGCCATGCTGACCTCCATGTGCCTAAATAACTGAAAATCTTGAATCTTTGGCCGATTTGCTTCGTTTCGCGCAGGAAGGCTCTGAAATAGCTGGACATCTATAAATGAAAGAATAAGCAAACATAAAGCGAGAAAAGGAAAATAAAACTATAGTTATCATGTGCAATCCGATTCAAATAAGAAATGCATTTCAGTGTTATCAAATCCTCCCACACTTGAACCTTTGCTTGTCCTCAAGAAAAACTCTGATAAAACTCATAAAACAAATAGCAGCACAAAGAAAGATTCAGGAAAAAAGGGTTTCTTAGTTTGAGCCAGGATATATTAGTAGGAATTAACTTTTTGAACCAAAGATATAGTGGTGACACTTTCCGCGAATACGGGCATGAACTCTATTATTATGTAAACAAACCCATGACATGTTATTAAAACCTCGACCTACCTCTTCATCCCTATATGGTTCTTTTTCGTTCAGGTGCAATCACATTAAGCCCGTTCCGTACATTACTCGTAGTAAAGTGACCAGTTAATGATTCTAATCTCAAGTAGTGGGGCTCTGGTACATAAGTCGGTGTAACCCTTTAAAGCTAATTTGAAATTGTGGGGGATCAGATCATAATCCACCCTACCAAGTTCAACACCAGATGCTACTGAACCAACCAACAATGATCTATTTTATTTCTCTTTTGCAAATTTTTACGACATTTTTGGGTTAAATGACTTAGTGAAAGTCACCTATCCTTGGGTCGCATCTTATCTTTTTAAGAGCATAGCAGAAAAATTCAGGATCATTCACTTATTTTCATCGGTCCTCTACATGGAGCATGCTTAGGTCAGAGTCGACTGCTATGATAAACTACTAAAGAACTTACTTCAATATAATGATTAAGGCCATAGTTTAGGGGTATCAGGGTCGGTTCCAATAATCATGGAGCTTATGGTGTCAGGACGATATCGATTTTTCAAAAATATTTTTCCTAAGTCTGCTACATCCTATCTTAAACCTGTCTTATAGTCCAAATCTTCCTAAACAGTCAATTTTTTTGGTAAGGCTCAAGAAATGGGGAAATGGGTACACTTGCACAAATGACTTGTCAAGCACACGAAAACTAGCTAGCTAAACTAGAAAATAAACTAAACCAGAAAATCAAATAAAAACATAACAAAGTAAATGAATCTCCTCCCACACTTGAACCGAACATTATCCTCAATGTTTCGATAAAAGCGAAGAAAAGAGTAACCTGGGAACACTACTGCTAGCCACTGGTACTTCGCCATCCTGGCCTAAGTGCCGAGGGCGACGACTTTTGCTACGGCGATGACGGTCTCTAGAGAGCTCAAGCTGCTCGACTCTGGAAGATAACGCAACATTATCGCGCTGCAGCTGCCACATGTTACCTAGGATGGAGCCTTGTGTGGCCTCCATGAGGTTGAAATGTCGCTGGAATTTGCTCGCTGACGGAGCTTCTCAGAGGAGAAAACATCACGGGACTCAATGATACATTTGATGGATCAATCGTTCTGCTGCTGTGAAGCTCGCATAAAATCCATGTTATCGACCATCTGTTGGTGAATAAAGGTGAGGAGGCCATCTCTCCTTTCTTCTCGGGCTAAGTTCTCTTTCCGCATGTCCTCAGTAAAGACAGAACTGGAAGTGGTACCTATAGGTGGGTTAGAGGAAGATGGTGCAGTGTGTGCAGGTGATGCATGGAGGGATGAAGCATCATGATTTGGAGGTTGCTCTTATTGGTCATACTCATCATCGGTCCCGTGCCCATCTCCTAAAGGAACATTAGGTGGAAACGGTCCCGTAAAAGAATGGGCCTCCAAATCATAAGTCCAGTTTCTCTCATGACGCACATCAGTACGCCGAGAACAAGGAAATACAACACTTGGGATAGCTAAGCCTTGCACCATCAGGTGATAACCACTTTCCCTCGGCACTTTGCATAAAGACATATCTTTCAAAATTTTCAATTTTATTGTGCGGGGAGGAATTGGTGCTAAAGTAGCTAACTCAGTGTCCAGCTGTAGAAATTTGGAAATTAAATTAATTAATCCGCCAAAATAAATTATCCCTCCTTTCTTCAAGACAACAATCATGTGTGTCATACCCCAAAATTTGCCCTCCAACTTCTCAAGATATTTCATACATCCATGCTCAATGATTCCTCAAGAGTTGATCAGACAAACTCTCTCCTAGACAATCAACCCAAACTAGGGTTTGGTAATTCTCAGATCAAGGTGGACTTCCAACATCTCCAATGGTCTTCATGCCTCCTCATATGCTTCAAAGATTCTCCATGTCAAGTTTCAAGCCTCACAAGTCAAGATTGCTCAGACAATTGCTCAGATGGTTGAAAATCAATTGTATTGGACAAAAAAGTCAACTGTGGTCAACATACAGTCAAACTTCATAATTTTTGGTCAACATCCTCATTTTGAAGTTACATTCATCATTTGATCAAGGGTTGATCATGATTCATCAAGAAAACTCAAGATTTGCTCAAAAGTCAAACTTTCTAAATTTGGGTTTCTAGTGAAAAGTCAATGAACTTTGGTGATCATAACTTCTTCATACTTTTTTTCCACCACCTCTTGTTTTGAAGGAAATTCCATTCTCTACAACTTCATGTCTCACAAGAATGTCCAAAAAATGCTTCATTTGAGAGGTATGGCTCAAAACATTATAGGTCATTTTCAAAGTCAACAAAAAGTCAACATTTTGTTTTGAGGATATATTGAGCATGGAAACTCCAATTAGATGAGACCAAAAAGGTTGGTTAGAGGACTCTTAGAGCTTTCCAAAAAGTCCAAGAACACTCAAAAATGTGGAAAATTGAGCAAGATACCCCATTCACAAGTTGGGCAATTTTGGACAATTGCACAAAAGGACATTTTGGTCAAAATGCAAAATTTTCCAAATGGGCCTATAATATTTTGATCCAAACTTGTTCATGACATTATTTGTGACTCATAAATGCTTGGCCATGGCAATTTTCTATTTTAAACCATTTAATTCAAAATTAAATTATATAAAAAATGAAAATAAGATATCTTTTCAAATGGGTTGGATTTTTATCTTACTTGAGGTCCAAGGAAGCCCACCAAGCATACCAATTTCGTGATAGCATGCATATGGAAAGAAAAAATCAAATTTTTAAGGAAATTTGATTTTATTTGAATGAGAAATATTGCACATTGATTAACCAATCTTTTTTCACTCTTTTTTCTCTCTCAAATTCCTCTATAAATACTCAGCCTATTGCCAAGCACAAGAAACGAAACCCTAGCCCAATACACAACCCTTATTTTGCCAAATTTTTCAAAGAATTGTCAATTTTTCGAGTTTTATTCTCCAGCCACTTCCAGCCCTCAAAAACCATTCCATTGTCTTCAGGAGGTAAGTTTGAGTAAGTACACACTCTTGCCAATGGTTAAAGCAAGCTGAATCGATGCATATACATACATACATATTCAATTCTTTTTGATTTTCGCATTTTACTATTCTGCTCGTTTCAATTGATTCTAATGCCTTTTTTGTGTTCATGAGACTCCATATACACGATCTGGGCAATCGTTTCACAGCTTGAACGTCAAAATCATGAGATGCCATGCCTAGGGTTTTTCGAACTGTTGAGCTTCGAATCGATAGCTACAGGTGTTTTCAATCAAAACTAATGCCACCAATGGATTCAGGAGGGTCGATTTAGGGGGGTAGGGTCCCCCTTTCCCATTTGTCGTTTGTATTTTGCTTGTTCCGTTTTCAGGTTGGCCGGAGAAGACGACCGGAGCTAGGGCTCCGGCGTCGTTGACGTTTGCTTGACCGGCGAGGGGCTGCGTGGCATTATAACGCGTTCTAATTCGCTCTCTCATTCAACCTGGACCCCACCAGCTGACTGTGTTTTTGACTTCTCCAAACGGTAACGCGTGTGCACTCATGATCTCACGTTTTCAATCCATGACACAAAGAGCCACTTGTCCTAGTGGTAAAGACGCTTCCTGTTCCCAGATGCTCCAAAGGGTCATCAGTTCGATCCTCACTGGCACCGGTTTTGCTATTTTCCTTTACAAACTCATATTTTCTTATTTTTCCATATTTTCATTTTATTTAATATTTTCATGTTATTTTAATTTCTTTCATATTTTTATTTCATGCATTAAAACTCATCAAAATATTTTTTCCTTTTGCATTTATTTCCAGAAAATACTTATTTAATTTATAAAATTAAAAAATATTATTTTACATGCATATTTATTTTTATTCATAATTTAGCATTTAAATCACATTTAATTAGTTTTAAATTATTAAAATGCATCCAAAAAATCCCAAAAAATTATTTTAGCATATTAATGTTGTTTCCAGCATGTCATATTTTTCTAATTCAAAAATTTGCATTTTTACTAATATTTTTCTCTTATTCGATTTATCTCGTATTTTCCGATTTCTCATTCTTTTACAGGTTATTCCGTTTCAGACGTTTATTCTTTTACTGTTTTCTTTTTTCCAATAATGTAATTGCTCATGGGATGTAATAGTTTAAATTAGGTTTTTATTTTCCGCAAGTTTAAATTATGTATCTGCCCCAAAGCCATGTAATAGCGTAGGACATTTATCTTTCCGCATCTTTACATTCCGCATTTTAATTTCTGCACCCTATAAATTGCTAGTAACTAGGCGTGTATGGCAAGATAATAACCAACATAGCTCACTAATTTTCAAGATAAAATATCTGAATCAACACATTCTTTTTCACACATGCACCCCTTAGGGTAATTCTCTCTCGTTGCCTTACGAATTCAAATGGTCAAGTCCCTCGAACGTAGAGGTATCCTAGCACCGTTGCCTTCAAAACAAATCATCATAGTCCCTTTGATACAAAGATCATAAGACCCACGATGTCGCCTCCGAATACATGATCTTGACCCTCGATTGTTGCCTACGAAAAATGATGATAGTCCCTTCGAATGTGCTAGGATACTTCCTACAAGTTGCTTTCTATGACCATCCGATGTCCCTTCGAATGTCCCTTTTACATCCAACAAATAGAGTTACCTACCAACTAATGGTATGGCTAGCGCTATTCTAAAGGAACGTAAAATAACACGAAAACGACCAATTCTGAGTAGGTAATAAGACTTTTAGTTGCTTGCTCTATCAAATGCTTTTCACACCTCACACTTTTGTCAAAGTTCAAACTCTTTTCAAAACAAAACATTTCCAAACACTTTGTATGCATTCCTACATGAATCATTACAAAGTCAAAGCGAAATGCCTTTTCAAAACATTTTTTCAAACACACAGAAAGCAATTTTTAAAGTGATCTAAGAGCAACTAAGAGCCCGTAGATAACTACGGATGGAAAGGGGTGCTAATACCTTCCCTTTTCATAACCTTCTCCCTTACTCAGAATCTAACGAAGGTCTTTTTCTGTACTTTTACCTTCCCTTAATTGGATAAAAATAAAAGTCGGTGGCGACTCTTGCTATCCGCACATTTGCGATACAAAAACACTAAAAAGTCAGTTCACCGTGTTACAGAACTGGCGACTCTGCCGGGGAGACACCCTAAAGAGAGAATGCCTTAGGGATTTCTAGATCACATTTATTGCTTTTTGTTTGATTTGTTTGCTTTATCTTTAAGGGTTGCTTGGGTATTATATTTGTGGGGGATCCTACACCCGGATCCGGGTTTCCTTTTAGGTAAGTAGCAATAAATCGTCGCGACCGTTAGACGTATATCAAAACGGTCAACATGATGGCTACGTTAGCGTGACACTTTGGATGTCACGATACTCTTCATTCCCAAGTTGAGGATAGTATTTGGCTTGCGTGGTGTCATCAGCGCTAACTAAACTTTTAGAACCTTAATTGACCCATCTTGGCCATTAGAAGGTAGTGAGATGGCCGGCTTTGGTGCAGACTAAAGTTGGTTGATACTCGATGCTACGCTCATTGAGATCAGACTTTTGGGATATTTTCGGTCGACCACTTGGTAGTCGTATTGAGATAAACGCCTACGAGAAAGATCAATGATGTGAGATTCCTAGAACCCGATTACTATTATAGGACAGGATGAACCAACTCAAACTTTTGGTGGGGTAATCACCTATACCTCATGCAAGCCTTAACCCTAGGCTCATTGTGTGAATTGTTTGTGTGTGCCAAACATGACATCATGACATCATCTGCATGGCATATCATTTCTAACTATTTCAAGGACCTAGGGATTTATCTTTGCTCTGTTTTGTAGGGTATTATGGCTTCTAGAAAGACTATCCGAATCAACTTCATGGGTATACCTTCTCAGCTCAAAGAATTGTTTCAGAAATTCCCGATCATGCTCAATTCATCAAAAGACATGGTTATCTACTTGATTTGGTTATCTCCGGTTTTGAAGAAGATATGATGCATGTCCTATTCCAGTTCTTTGATCCGAAACACCATTGCTTTACATTCCCAGATTACCAGTTGGTTCCTACCTTGGAAGAGTTCTCTAAGCTACTTGGGATACCTATTCTTGACCAAATGCCATTCACCGGTTTAGAAAAGGTTCCTAAGTACGAAGACATTGCATCAGCGTTACATCTTAAGCGCTCGGACATTGAAGCCAATTGGGAAACTAGAAGTGGAGTTAAGGGTTTACTTTCAAGTTCTTAATTAAGAAAGCGAGAATTCCTCAAAGTTATGAGTTTCCATGCATTCGAAGACATTGTGGCCTTGCTAATCTATGGTTTGGTTCTATTCCCTAACTCGGATCAATTCATAGATGTCAACGCCATCAAGTTATTCCTTACCTGCAATCCAGTGCCTACTTTACTTGGAGATATTGTACATTCTCTCCACACTCGTACTATCAAAAGACAAGGAACTCTCATGTGTTGCATACCGTTACTTTCCAGGTGGTTTATTTCGCACCTTCCTCCATCAGTTTTGAAGAACGAACAAAGGTTGAGATGGTCTCAAAGATTAATGTCACTCTCTCATTCAGATATCCGTTGGAGTCTTTTCTCTCAAAAGGACTTCACATTCATTGAGCGTTGTGGAGAATTCCCTAATGTACCACTACTTGGTACAAGGGGAGGTATTACTTACAACCCTTCTCTAGCTCTACGTCAGTTTGGTTTTGCCCGAAGAGATGGTCCACATGATATGCTTCTCCAAGATATTGTGTTCGATTACAATCACGATCTCGAATTAAAGCGAAGGTTCATACGCTTGGGGCATGGTAAAGAAGGCGATACCAAGACTTTGGGGCACCAAAACTCCATTCCTTGGGAACCTTACCTCAAATGGGTGCGAGCTCGAGCTCAAAACCTCATGATGCCATTCACGCTGTTTACCGTAATTATGGAACTGTTGCTATAGGTGGCGTACCTATACCGTTCTCCATCCCGACATGCCTCGATTTTGAAGACTTGAAGAGATCTGGATTCAACTAAAGAAGAAAGGATACCTTTGAAGCTCAGTGTTATGCAAGTGAGAAGAAAGTGCTAGAGTTGACCAAGCTACTTCAAGAGGAGCGAAGCATCAACGCCTACCTCGGCACCAAGAGGAAGCGCCCATGGGAGACTTAGATTTTTAGGATTTTTTTTTTATATGTTTTCTTTTATTGCTTTGAACTATCTTTTGTACTTAAAAAGAAAAAGAATAAAAAGAGTACTAATAAATGTTTGTTCATTGCTTGTTTAACAAATTTAAATCTCTAAGGTCCTTGAAAACATTGCATCGCATTCGCATAAACATTGCATAGCATAACATTGCATCACAGGTACATTGAAGATTGGTTTTCTCATTCTCTCGCTATTTATTTTAGCAGAAATGGCTCTTGAACAGTCCGTCAAAGAGCCTCAAGCTCAGAATGCTCAGTTTCAGCAGATGTTCACCAGCTTGGTCCAAGGCCAAGAAGATCTGAAGAAGCTTATCAACAGAAAGAAGAAGGTTGTTGGTCTCCTCAACATGGGTAGACGCTACAAAGGGGTCCTAAGAGGTCGGTCGGATAGAGCTCTTAGAAGGAAGTGTCAAGGCGAACAAAGTAACAAGGGTGATGGTGAAGGTCGGCTGAGCTTGAGAAGAACTATGATGATGGCCAATACTCGATGAGGATGACAAGTACAAGCAACTTGAAGACCGTCTGAATCTTGTGGAAAACACGAAGATGTCGGGCTGAATTTTGATGATTTGAGTCTAGTCGGTGTTGTGATTCCTCCCAAGTTCAAAGTTCCAACTTTTGCTAAGTATGATGGCATGTCTTGCCCTAAAATGCATTTGAAGTCTTATGTTCGGAAGATCAATCCCACGATGAGAAAGTTGTGGATGCATTATTTTCAAGAGAGTTTGTCGGAACTCGATTGGAGTGGTATTATCGACTAGAGAATGACCGTATCCGTACTTGGGTGACTTGGTGATGCTTTCTGAGACAGTATGAGTACAATCTGAATTGACACCCACTCGCATGCAACTACAAAGCATGTCTATGGGTCGTGAGGAGAAGTTCAAGGGTATGCTCGAAATGGAGAGATCTAGCGAGTGAGTTGAACCACCCTTGTCCAATAGGGAGTTGGTTGATATGTTCATGGGAACACAGCAGGCCCATTCTTCAATCATCGATTGGAAACTCTTGGTAGGGTTCACCGATATTATTGACGTATTGAAGGTGGTATCAAGAGTGGGAAGATTCAAGTAGAGACATCTTCAAATCTTTGCGAAAAGATCTTTTGGTGGTAAGAAAAGTTAATGTTGTGTATGGTCGGAAAAGTCGAGCCAAGACCGACCGTGCTCAATCTGTGGGGCGGTTGTGATCTCGATCCTACATCGGCACAACCTCGGTGAGACAGTAGCGTAACGAGCAGCAGCGAAGGTTCTGAAGATCAACATGCCATTGTCGCAAGCCTTGCAACACATGTTGAAAGCGGTGATTACTTTGAGGGATCCTCCTCGAATGTCAACACTTCCTCTCCGAGATACAATCCTAATGCTAAGTGTGCTTACCATTCCAATAGCCGGGACATAGCGATGATTGTTGGGCTCGAAGAACAAAATTCAAGATATGATTGAAGCTAAGCAGTTGAGTTTGACCCTCTGTTGAGACTCGAATGTGATCAACGCTCCTATGCCTAACCATGACAAGAGTTCCAATCTTTGTTGGCGATGATACTTACGTTTTCAACATAGATGACTTGACCATTCCTCGATGGTATTAAGAAGAATTTGCTACAAGCGGTGTCAATCCGGGATGCCCAGAATTGCCGTTGGTGCCCATCTGCGCTGATGGTTGTCCTTGGTTGAGAAGGCGTGTTCAGTGCATGATGGACAACCGTGAGATACTATTTCTGAAACCACCTATGCAGAAGCTGTGTGAAGATATGTCTAAACTAAAAATCGAAGATGTGAACGAAACTGCACCATCTGTGTGGGATACCTTGGGACAGCCGAGTGGAAAGTATGATTACATGGTGAAGTACACTGTTCCTGAGAGCTACAAGATTCCTATTGAAGATGTTAAGGCGACCGGATGGGGTGACGATTTCCCAGAAGACTATGCTGATGTTAACACTATAAGGATTTCCTATGTCGATCCTGTGCCTAGGGTGGCACCTCTCATCATTACTTCTCCACGACCAGTTCCATATTCCTCTGACAAGGCTATCCCTTGGAACTATGGAGCTGATGTCTACTATCATGGTGTCAAGCAAGACCCTCGGACCCTTGGAGATCTTACAGTTGAAGCTACCATTCCTGACATCGACAACATCACCGGATCAAGTAAGGTGACTCGAACCGGAAGAGTGTTCTCTCCAGATATCTCTCCTCTAAAAGACACCGCGACTCCAGCTCGCATTCCAGCTATTCAATCCGTTCCCCAAGAACGGTGACTCATCACCTCGAAAGTACCAAAGGAATTCGAAGACACCTCCAAACAAGAAATGGAGAAATTCGAAGATTATCAAGAAGAGTGATTACAATGTTGTGGAGCAGTTAGGACGGACTCGTCCAAAATCTCCATGCTTGCTCGCTCTTGTGCTCAGGGCTCATGCTAATGCCTTGGTGAAGTTTAGAAGAATGCTCACGTACCTCAAGACACTACCATGACCAATTTGAAGTTTGTATTGCTAGCTGGCTGCCAACAACGGCCTAGGCTTCTCGATCTTGATTTGACTCTGCGGGAAAGAAACACAACAAAGCCTTGCACATCTACATCGAATGCAAGGCGTTACATTGTCTCATGTTTTGGTGGATCTTGGTTACGCTCTGAATATCCTCCAAGCGCTTTTGACCGGCTTGATGTCGAAGGGTTGGTTCGAGACCCGTGACATAATTGTGAGAGCTTTTGGGTTCTAAGCGAGCGGTGCTTGGAGCTCACTCACTGTTAAAGTCGGTTCCCGGACTTTTGATTCTACTTTCTTTGTCATGGACATCCGTCCGACTTACTCTTACCTACTTGGGCCCTTGGATACATGGGGTGTTACCTCTACCTTGCATCGAGTTGAAGTACGGTGAAAGGGAAAGTTGTTCATGTGTGGTGAAGAAGAATATATGGTCGGTCATCTACAGTCATTCCGATACCTCGAGATGGAGGGTGAATTCTTGAGACCCCTTGTCAAGCTTTTGAAACAATTCCTAGAGTCATGCTGTTACTCTCCTGCCACTCCGAAGTTACGAGCTCCGCCTAGGATGGCCTCAGAAAGATGCTCAAGCTGCGGTTGAAGAAGGAGGTAGTACTATTTGGGGACAACTCACGATCTTCCTTTCAAATCCGACAAGGCTGGTTTAGGCTTCACCGTCAAGGTCGAAGATGATCGCGCGAGCGTGCGGCCAACTTCCTTTCGCATCGCGGTGGAATCCATGTTATAGAAGGCGACGACGACGACATCGCAAATGGATCTTCCCAACTCGGACAATGGGCTCGACAATTGGAAGACTAAAGGCGGCATACCAATCTCCTTTAGTCGGGAGTAATTGCTCTTGTTTTGTTTTGCTTTTCGTATTTCTTTATGTTTTGAACAATAAACTTTGAAAGCCTAGTGCCTTGCCGGGCATCATGGCTCGTTCGCGAGGTTATTATCATTGTTTGCGCATTTTCATTCAATAAATTCGTTGGACTTTTGCATTCAATTGTTTGTTTTCTTTCTTTTACTTTATCACCCTTCAAAAGCTATGTGTTTCTTACACACACGTGATACACTGAGAATCACTCCGAATCTAGTTAATAACGCTATGCTATTGCTAAATATGACTTGATAATCCGATCTACCAAGCCGAACACGAAAGTGAGGAAGATTGTGAAGTGCCGGAGAACTTGTCGACTACTACAACAAAGAGCGAGTTATACCACACGAAGAGCAAGTTGAGGTTGTGAATTTGGAGTCTTGACGAAGGCGAAAAAGATCAAGATAGGAGCGGGTCTTGAGAGCAGTGTTAAAGAAAGATTGGTTCGGATGCTACGAGACTATATTGAGGTTTTGCTTGGTCATACGAAGACATGCGGGTTTAGACATTGATATTGTGGTACACGATTGCCGACAAAGAGGTTTTCTCGGTGAAACGAGAAGGTCCGTGGCATGCGTCACGAGATGTCGAGAGAAAATCAAAGCCGAGTTATAAACAGTTCAACGCCGGCTTCTAGTGTTACTTCATCCACAATGGGTTGCAAATGTGGTGCCGTACCCAAGAAGGATGGCAAAATGCGAATGTGTGTGGATTACAGAGATCTGAACAAAGCAAGTCCGAAAGATGATTTTCCACTTCCCCATATTGATGTACTGGTCGACAACACCGCTCAGCATAAGGTTTTCTCCTTCATGGATGGTTTCTCCGGTTACAATCAGATTAAAATGGCTCCTGAAGACATGGAAAAGACTACTTTTGTTACACAGTGGGGCACTTTTTGCTACAAGGTTATGCCGTTCGGACTGAAGAACGCAGGCGCCACTTATTAGCGTGCTATGGTGACATTATTTCATGACATGATTCATCACGAGATAGAGGTCTATGTTGACGACATGATAGCTCGATCACAGACAGAAGAAGAACATCTTGATCATTTGCAGAAACTATTTGATAGGTTGAAGAAGTACAGACTGAGACTTAATCCTAACAAGTGCACCTTTGGAGTCAGATCCGGAAAACTCCTAGGTTTTGTTGTCAGTGGAAAAGGTATTGAAGTTGATCCCGCCAAGGTTAAAGCTATTCAAGAAATGCCATCTCCCGAAGGAAGTCGAGGTTTCTTGGGCGATTGAATTACATTGCAGATTCATTGCACACCTAGCGCTGTGAGCCAATCTTCAAGTTACTTAAGAAAGATCAAGTAGTGGAATGGAGCGCGATTGCGGTTGCTTTTGACAAAATCAAGGGTACCTACAGTCCTCCTATCGATGCCGCCAAAGGAAGACCTCTTATCATGTACTTGGCGGTGCTAGAGAACTCAATGGGGTGTGTGTTGGGGCAACATGGAGTGCAGTCGAAAAGAGCATGCAATATACTACCTTAGCAATAAGTTTACCGATGTGAAACAAGATACTCACGGCTCGAGAAAACTTGCAGCGCTTTAGCTTGGGCTTTCGCCGACTAAGGCAGTATATGTTGACTCACACTACCTTGTTGATTTCAAGATGGATCCGATAAAATACATATTTGAGAAACCAGCTCTCTCGGGAAGAATAGCAAGATGGCAAATGATCTGACCGAATATGACATCCGGTACACTTCTCGAGCGATCAAAGGGAGTGTAGTGGCCGATCATTTGGCTCATCAAGCCATAAATGACTATCGATCTATGCGTTCAATTTCAGATGAAGATGTTTTGTTAGTCGATTGTGAAGAACCGGGCCGGACGAATGACACGAACAAGGATCCCGATGGACCATGGTTTTGATGGAGCCTCGACGCAGGCAATGGCATTGGTGCCATCATTACATCCCTACGGCGGACATCGCCTTTCACCGCAGATTATGTTTGATTGCACTAACAACATGGCGAATATGAGGCGTGCATCATGGGTATCAAAGCTGCTATTGACTTAAGAATCAAGTTCTTACAAGTGTATGGAGACTCGGCTTTGGTGATTAGTCGGATTAAGGCGAGTGGGATCTGAAGCATCAAACCTCATTCCGTATCGAGCATGTTACGAGTTTGATCCCTACTTGAAGAGATTACTTTTGATCACATTCCACGAGAAGAGAATCGGTGGCAGGCGCATTGGCTACTATGTCATCTATGTTCAAGGTTAAATGGGACAACGAGGCTCCCCGGATCATCATTGAGAAATTTGTGAACCGTATTGTTATGAGCTTGACGTAGAAGAGAAACCTTGGTACTATGGCGTGAAGAGGTATCTTGAGACCGAGGAATATCCATGAGGGCATCATCAATGATAAGAAATTCATGAGAAGATTTGCATCCAAATTCTTCCTCGTAGCGACATCTTATACAAAGCGCACCACGATGTGTTTACTCATTGTGTAGACGAGAAAACAACAATACATCATGGAAGAGTTACGAAGGCGCATTTGGTGCCCACTCCGGTGGACACACCATGGCTAAGAAGATTACGAGAGCGGGTTACTATTGGTCCACCATGGGCGATTGTCACCGTTATGCTCGATCTTGACACAAATGCGGTTCTGAGACAAAGTACATGTACCTCCGGTACCTCACGAATGTTTAACCGCTCCGTGGCCTTTTGCAATGTGGGGCATTGACATGATTGGAGAAATCAAGCCCTGCTTCCAATGGACATCGTTTTATCCTTGTGGCGATTGACTATTTCACCAAGTGGGTAGAAGCGACCTCGTTCGCATACATTACCAAGAATGTTGTGGCTCGATTCATCAAACATAATCTTATCATCGATATGGCATTCCAGAAAGGATTATCACGGATAACGGTTCCAATCTCAACAATAAGATGATCACCGAACTACTTGCAGTTCAAGGTCAAACATCACAACCCTTCTCCTTATCGGCCTAAGATGAATGGCGCGATGGAAGCCGCCAACAAGAACATTAAGAAGATTATCTGAGAAAATGACGGTGACTTATAAAGATTGGCATGAGATGTTACCATTTGCTCTTCATGGTTACCGCTCTGATCACGGACATCAGCAGGGCAACCCCTTCTCTCTAGTATACGGTATGGAAGCCGTCACCATCGAGTTGGATACCCTCAACGAGTCCTCGGGGCCTTGAGTTAGGCGAAGCGATTGGATCGAGACTCGCCTTGACCAAATCAACACGATTGATGAGAAGCGACTCGCATCCATACGCCATGGACGGATCTATCGAAGCGAATGATCGAGCATTTAACAAGAAGGTCAAGCAAGGTCTACCAAGTCGGTGATCTAGTAGTCAAGCGCATCATTCGCCACAAGGTGATCGAGGGCAAATGGACTCCCACCTCGAGGACCGTTTGTAGTCAAGGCAGGTATTTTCGGAGACTATGATACTTAGCACCATGGATGGTAAAGACTTCCACACACGCGGACATAGTCAAAAATACTACGCATAAAGAGACCCGTTAGGTCGGTGACCTAGGCAAAAATAAGGGCATCTGGCGAACCAAAGGGTTCGGGCAAAGTTAAGGATATATACAAAACATGTACACGGCAAGTCGAAAACACGAAAAGCGGGTTGGGCAAAAAGGTATCGGTGGTGAAAACCGAAAGGGCGGTCTAGGCAAAAGTTAGGGATTTAAGCGTCGACTATGCCTCTTCGGATCACACTTCCGGACTACTATCGGCATTCAAGATTCAAATGGCGACAATCAGTCCACTCACTTTCTAGCCGGACAAGGAGATGAGATAGTTGAAATATATGAGTACTAGCATAGTTGGAACTTAACGAGATTGTTTCCATAGCTTTTACCTTTACGGTGTACAAACTACTTGGCCATATACATTTCAAATGAATACAAATTCTTTCTCTTTACATTTTTCACTATTGTCGTTTGCAATAAGTCCAACGTTTGCTTTGAATGATTATATGCATTTGACAATAAGAATCTCTTCACAAACATGCGAAAAGTGGACATACAAAAGTAATTACTACGGGCTCTAGGAATCGAGATGACGGCGAAAGTCACCGTGCATTTCCCACAGGCGGGATCCCCAGGTGTAAACACCACAAGTCTTCCCAGTGAGTATCGTTAGTCCCGAGCAGTGATTCCACTCGGTGAGCAATGTTACATCGGTCTCAGCGGTAACACTTCATCCCGGCCGGTATTTGTCATCGTGAATATCTCCCAACAATTCCCCTTTTCTCCAACAGCGGTATCCGGACTTGAGACTTGGTCAGATAGTGCACCGGAGGAAACCTACACCTCTTATTCCCGGTCGGAGACTTCAGAGCTCCAACCGGTCTCCGGTGACCATCAAGCGCTCTCAGCGAGATCTACCCTCAAAATCCCGATGGGCGCCTCCTAATTCCTCCTCCAGGATCTACATTACAAAATACCCAACAGATTGCATCTCAGACTCTCCCCAGCAGGGTCTATGTATGAGATCTCCAACAACGAGTTTCTCAGTCTCTACCTTCCTCAACAATATCTAGGCCTGAAACTTGGTCAGATAGAGCACCGGAGGAATCAAAGCTATCTTTCTTCTCAGGATCTTCATCCTCAAGCAGTCGAAATCCTCAAGAACATCCGCATCTTCTTCAAGATGGATATGTTTTGAAATACCACAACATCTATCATTCATACATTACTCATAAAAGTCATAATTTGTGCATATTTCATTCATATACATTGTCATGCATCATACTTTGCATAAGACTATCAAATATTCTATCAAAGTTTCTCTTGTTTTTTTTCCAAAACATGTGAAAGTCACTTTTGATGCAAACGGGTCCAGGATTAAGCCCCGAATCTCGACGGGAAAACTATCTGAAAGACCGCCCCTAGTTATCCTCACGGTGGTCGGGATTAAGCCCGAATCTCGGCGGAAAACTATCGAAAGACCGCCCCTAGTTGTCCTCCGACGGTGGTCCGGATTAAGCCCGAATCTCGGCGGAAAACTATCGAGCGACCGCCCTCGTTGTCCTCGACAGCGGATCCGGGATTATACGAAGCTAGGCGGAAACCCTATCGAGCGATCACAAGTTATCCTCCGATAACAGGCGGTGGATTAATACCGATGCACAACAAGGAAGATATCCACATCTTGCCAACTACTACCTCCTCGGGTAATCGGCCGAATTTATTACGATTCCTTATTATCAATACGCGATCTAGCATCTTTGTGCGTTAAAGGTGGCTAGAGGATGCAAACACGAGTTGGATTCTCGGCTCGAAGCGATTTAATCTTTTGATTGATTTATAATGATGCGCGAGCATCAAGCTTTATTATTTTCAACACAAGAAAGATGATTTAATGATTATGAAAAGGGAAAGGTGAAATACCCTCGATTGATATTGGTATGCATAACGACTAAGCAAACTAGGCATAGCGCATTGGGAGATTTTGAGTAAGGGGATTATTATATGAAGGAATAGATGGAGCACCTAAATATATATAGTTATCTATAGCTTTATATATGAATATATTTGATATGTTTGTGTGTTTTAATTTGCTATTTCTATGATTGGGAAAGTTTCTCCTTTGGGATTTTAAGCGATGGATTATGTGGGATTCTAGGTTTTGTTATTATTGTGCTCAAAGATCCGTGGATCTTACATACATATCTAGTGGGAATCGAGCATTTGTAGCTCGGATCTCGGGTTCTATGGTTTGTTTGATGCGAGGGAGATAGAAATTTGCTCGGCAAGGATGAGACCTTGTGCCTCGTATTCTCAAAGGATGTTGAGAAAGTCGGAGCAATCGTAGTTCCACTTATGCTAGTGGAAAGCAGCGGGATGTTAGTAAGAGCAGACAAATGTCATCTTAATGAAAAATGTATCTAATCTATTTCATCACATACATTTTGAAAAGTTTGTTGTTTGAAATCTTTCGTAAGCTATCGGTGTTTTGCTCGAGTGTACAAGCGTTACCACTTACATGTTTAAGAAAGATGTTTGAAAAAAGATGATTGAATCTTTTAACTGTAAGTATTGGGCATTTTGCTTGAGTGTACAAGCGTTACCACTTACAATTTAAGAGATGATTTTGTTTGAAAACAGTTTGAAAAGAGTTTTGAAAAGTTTTGAAAAGTTTTTTATATGTGATGTAATAGATAATATACTTCTTCCATAGAGATGATAGATGTCTAAATCTCAAGGAGAAATTGATTGGATTAAAGGGATGCTTTTAAAAGCCCATGGGTCCTTGTATTGTTGAGAGGAGGCATTAGGGTCATCGAGGTCATCGAGGGTCCTTGTGAAGCTCAAGAGGAAGCTATAGGGTATGGGTGGCTTTGTGTTAAAGGGATTTCACCGAGAAACCATCCTTTTGGAATGAAGAGTAATTTCAGGAAATTTTACTCTCGAGGATTTGAAAGTGATTTCAAGGAAACCATCCTTTCGGGTTCTATCTTAGCGGGTGATTCTTTGTATTGGAAGCCCAATAGGAGGCTGTTAAGAGATTTCCTACCTCTTTCATTGTATGATGCCCAAGAAGGCTAAACTCAATGAGGAGTTCTTTTGAGCGAAGCCCAGAGGAGGCTCACTCAGCAGGGAATGTTGTCTTATATGAAGCCTAAGCGGAGGCTAAACTCGTGGGAGAGTTTCTTTGTACATAGCCAGAGAAGGCTAGACTCAACTGGTATGAGTTGTCTTGTATGAAGCCAAGGAGGCTAAACTCATCTTGGTGATGAATTGTCTTGTATGAAGCCCAGCGGAGGCTATATTGTGGGAACCTATTGGTTAGACTAATTGTTATGTTATGATTAGGCAGTTGTATAAACAAGTGTGTGTGTGATATGTATTCACGAGTTTATGAAGGAAATATAAACAATGCATGATGTTTATTTTGAAGTTTATGAAATATAAACAAGTGTACGTAAAGCGAGCGTTTAAAAGCAGCGTAACTTGATTATTTACAAGCTTGAGCGTGTACAAGGAAATGAATATGTACGAGCAGTATTTATGTAGACAAAGATGGATGTACATAGGAGGGTGGGACTTACACCATAAGGGAGGCCATTGGTTTGAAAGTTTCACGGGAATAATGCTCCTTTCAATACCAATGGTATTCGATGTATATATACGACGAAGAAGCGAGCGATCGAAGTTTATGCGTGAAAAGTATCTGTATTATAGGATAAAAGTTTTGTATGAAAATAATTTGATATGTACAAAAATATGTACATAAAGAATGTTTTGTTTGTATATACACAAGTAAAGTGAAAAACAAGCGATCGAAGTTTATGCATACTTGAGTATAAAAGTATCGTGTTATGTACGAGATAAAAATTTGTATGTATTTGAAGAGAGTTTGATATGTACAAAGAAATATTATATACATAAAAGAATGT
Organism: Vicia sativa; assembly: GCA_021764765.1. Lineage (NCBI taxonomy): Eukaryota > Viridiplantae > Streptophyta > Magnoliopsida > Fabales > Fabaceae > Vicia > Vicia sativa. Next base: position 288,314,182 of record CM038792.1, read on the forward strand.
TATGGGACTTACACCGTGAGGAGGCCCATTGGTTTAAAGCAGTTCACGAGGAATAATGCTCCTTTCAATACCAATGGTATCGGTGTATAAACAAGCGAATGAAAACAAGCGAAAAAATTTGTTTATGTTTGAATATTGACAATGATGATTTGAATATGTACACGTAAAACTAAGTATGTACATAAAGGGTTGGGACTTACACCATAAGGGTGGCCCATGATCGATTGAGAAATTCGAGAAAGAGCGAATTTGATTTTATCGTTTAAATCGGATCGATCGTGGTAAAAGATGTAAGCTTTGATGAAATGTTTTGAAAATGATTTTTAAAAGTGTTTTGAAATGTGAGGTTCACTTATGAAAAGTTTTGAAAAAAATCGGAAGTCGAAAACTTGAAAATTTCACCTTAAAAGGAGGTTTGAAAAAGTGTTCAGGACGTCGTTTTCGGCTCGATTAAAATATAATCAGATGAAAGTTTTTCGATTTTGCATATCATAAAATAGATATATTTATTGACAAGTGTTTAAAAATCATCTCAAAATGAGAAGTTTTGATTGGTCAAAAAATTTGTGAAAGTTTTGTAAAAAAACATGAAAAATTAGAAAGTTATAAAAAGAAATGGTCCTGATGGGAGTTGAACCCATGACCAATGGGTGACACACGTGGCAGAGGAGACTAAGAGCAAGCAAGCTACCACTAAGCCAAACGCGCCTTGGTGTTTAGTGGACTGGAACACGTGTAAATGAGGGATTGGAAATTTTAAAAATTCAAATTTGAAAACCATGAAGAACACGCGCGCATCCTGGGTTCTTCGTTTTGATCTTCAGATTGCCAAATTCAATCTAAAATCTTCGTTTCTCAACGAAATTGAATGATGTAAAAATGAAACTTGATCGATTTTGAACAACGAACATGATAGTAACTGTTAATTGCATTTATTTTAAGCCCGAGCGACGATTTAGGTTTGAAGAACACTATGAACCCTAAACTGAAAAATTCAAATTAAATGATGTATGTTTGATGATTCTTGGATTTTTTTGAGGGCTATTGATCGTTAGGAGTGCAGAAAGAAAACGGTCGTGAGTTTTTTTGTTTTGGTTCAAAGAAAATGGATATCACGTTCGTGTTCTAACTGGTAAAGTGAGAATCGAATTCGATCTTAGGCGTTTCGAGCAGTTTCTTGATCATTTGAGCTTCATCGGCATGTATGGAAGCTATGTGAATGGTATGCTTGCTTTGAGCTTGCTTCAATCTTTCCAACCAAGTCAACCTGCCTTGAAAATGGCAACTAGATTTTGATGTTAATCGTGTTACGATTGGCGCTAATGGTGCGGATCATAAACATGATGTATAGTGATGATGTTTGAGTCATTGGAACAACAATTGCTCAAGCCAAACTAACAATTCGATTCATAAAGCGGTTTGGAAGTTTGAAAAAATGAAAATGAAATCGATTTTGGCTTGGTTTCAGTTTGATTTTAAGTTACAAACAAGTTTGATAATGATATTGAAGCATGTTTGACACCAAATTTTAACATATTTTCCAGATTTTCAAAATGCAATAATTCTCAATTTGCACTATGTTTCTTAATTTTCAAGAAAGAAGAATGAAAGCATGGATTTGTGATGCTTTGGTGTGTATTGATCATGGAATGATACCTCTATTTATAGGCCAATGTCTACGAAATGTTAGGCAAGCAATTTGGCATTGGTAATTCAAACTTGCCTTAGAGGGCAAGGAAGTCTTTTGCATTAAGTGCAAAGGAAGCTTCCTTCTTTTAACCATGGTTAATTTCAACTTTGATCCAATCTTATCATAATTATCCCATCTGATTTTATCAGTTCTTATCTCATTTGGCAAGGTGGCAAGCTTCTAGAAAGAAGAAATCCAAAAATGACCTATAATGTGAAGTTTTGAACTTTGAAAATCAAGTTCATGGAGCCTTATGTTTCAATTTCAAAAGTATGGCTAGACTCCATGGATTTGTGAGTTCTTGGACATTTTGGAAGCTTATTTCACAAGCTACAACTTTCATGTTTTGAGTTTTTCAAATTCAAATTGGAACTAGGTGAAACAATGGCATGAAGTTTGGAAAAAAGAAATTTCAACACTTAGAAAATTTTCTAAGTATGAAAACTTTGACTTTTGTTGACTTTTCCAAATCCTTTGATTTTTTATGATCATGATGGATCATTTGAAGTATTTTGATGATGGAAAAAGTTTTGTTTTGAAAAAATTGACCAAAAGTCAAAGTTTGACTTTTACGTCGAGATGAAAATTCATCGGATGTTTCAAAAATTGGTGATGAAATCATGAACTTACGTGATGTTTTGAATCCAGAAATTAGGTCAAGATGTTGTATCTAAGATATAATGACCAATCTCTATCAAAAAGTTATTTCTTGTTCAAAAGTCGAGAATACTCATGCGGATCAAAACCTAATTGGTCGATCCTTGATTGATACGTGAAAGAAATAGTGTCGATGATCGGTGATGATTTGATCAAGATAGATCAAATGAGGTGAGAAAAATCAAACCCTAATTGATTGTCTCTTGAATCGGATGAAAATCGATGAAACCCTAATTTTGACACTGTTGCTACACCCAGATTAATCTTTATGCGAATTGTTAGTTATGCAGATGATGCAAATGTAAGGTGGTATATTAGGTCAAAAATTGGGGTATAATGAATGCCTATTTAAGTTTCTTTAACTTGAGAGATGAAGATGAATATCTTCGTTTTGATAGGTATAAAGAGACTTAAATATCAGAATACACAAATTTTGGACCTAAGATACCAAAAGATGCGGAATGATGCAAAATGATTGAAAAAGTTTCACCCAGATAACTATCAAAGAAATGACATGACGGGGTAAAAATTTGTGAATCGTCCTGTTAGAAAGAAGGATTCACAAAGTATCACGAATATTTGTTTCCTTTTGGGAAACAAAGAGATTACCTTCTGTCAGCCTTGTGACAATGTTTAAGGTAAGTGAAAAATGTTATTACCAATTATCAGCCTTGTGATAGTTCATGGTAATGAGTTTTGAAGATATTACCAATTATCGGCGAAGTGATAACTATAACAAGGTAAATCTTTGAGAAATTTTGTTGAGTATTCAGCTTTGTGAATATCAAACAAATGAAAAGCAGATCTCAAAATGAGTTTTAAAGATATTACCATTATCGACAAAGTGATAACTATAACAAGGTAAATCTTTTAAAACATTCTTTGTATATTCAGCTTTGTGAATAACAGACAATGAAAGAAACAGAACTCCAATGAGTTTCTTTCTTCTTGGATAAAATCTTGCCGAGGATCTCTCTTTTTGAGAAGATGCAGGCATTTTGATTGGAAGGCACAGGTTTTCTTTTAGACAGAAAGACAACTGCTGGGAAATTTCTCGTACAGTCATGATTTTGACTTTGTCGAGAAAACAAATTTTTATGACAATTTTACGAATGAAGAGAAAGATAAGCAGCTCAGACGATGAGGCTATTGCTTATTGCTTTGTTGATTATAGGCGTTTTATCCGAGAATGAGCGGAAAGAAAAAATCAATCAAGACATTATTCCTAATGAGGAATGATCCCAGCTGGGGAATGTGGTGGAGAGAAGAAAATGTATTTCTCTGTTTGGGGACTCTGCCGGGAAAAAGGAAAATGTATCCTTTCTGTTTGGAGATATTCTACTGGGGACAGACTTGTACTTACATGAGTAAGCGTGACTTATACCAGTGATATGGAAGCAAACATTTCAAAAGGTGCAAAAATGCAATGAATGATGCTATTATGTATGAATGTCATGAATGTTATATGCATACTAACAATACTTGACAAAGACACTAAAGAGATATTTGGGAAAAGGACCGCGTCACAGTTCGAACAAATACTTGGTGAAAATTGCAGCAATGGTGCAGATGTTCACTAATGAAGAATTTGAGTTGCAGACTTTAAACTTTCTGAGAAAGGCACTTCATTGGCAACTTGGTTGGGGATTCTTTTTTGGAATAAGAATACCGTCCTTTGATGATTCTGTTGAGGAGAAGGCTGCATGGATTGTTTTATCCTTGGAGATTGAAACACTCTTGGAGAAACTGTTGAAGTTTTTTCCGTGTTCATTGTTCAAAGAAAATTTTTTGCTTTTTGTTTCAAAATTTTGAAGTAAAAATTCATTTAAAACATTTTAGTTTCAAAAGTGATTTTCACAATAAAAGCGTTATTTTGCAAAGCGAATAAAGTAGGAATTGCAAACAAAAAGCCTGAGGCTCAAATTTATTGATAGAATGGTAACCGACCAAATCGTGATTCCATGAACTATTTACAAAAGTTGGAAATGATAATTTATTAGGAAAAGGCTACATTGAAAGCAAATAACAGCTACTATCCTAACAACTTTGAATTCCCCTGTGCTTGTCGCTTGAAGAGTTGATTGAAGATCCGTTGATGGAAAATTCTTGATTAATGTATGGTATTAGCGATTACTTTGTCATTTTGTGTATCCTTGTTTTGCCTAGATTGCCTTTTGGTTTTCAATCTATCGGGATAATTTACATTTTATTGTCTCTAATTTTTACTGGATTGCCTTTTAGGTTTCAATCCACAGGGCGCTCATTTTGCCTAAGCCGCCCTTTTCGGGTTTTCGACTTACAGGCTGTTCTTTTGTTTTTAGACAAAGTATTTCTTGGTGCATCGGCATTCACGGGCGGGAGTTCATCACCATCCATGGTTGTGAGAGTCATAGCACCGCCGGAGAAGCTTCTTTTGACGATGTATGGGCCTTCGTAATTAGGTCCATTTGCCCTAGAATGGTTGAAAAGGCGAGAATCTTTTTAAGCCGAGTCGCCTTCTCGAATTCACGGTCGGACCTTTTGAAAACTTTCTTCATTCTTTTTGATCGGTTGTCCGTGACACAGGCGGTCGGTGCTTTTCTTCAATTAAGTTCGGTTGGTCGTATACGCTTTGACACCATTTGGCCTCGAGATAGCTTGGTTTCCATGAGAACTCTCATTGATGGGATCTCAACTTCTACAGAACCTTGCTTCCATGCCATATACTAGAGAAAAGGAGTTGCCCTGTTGAAGTGCGTCTTGAATCGATACCCATGCGAGCAAATGGCGACATTCGTGCGGTCTTTGTAAGTGATGACCATCTTACGGGCGATCTTTTGATGTTCTTGTTGGCTGCTTCAGCGCCGTTCATCTTTGGCGGTAAGGAGATGAGTTATGATGCTCGATCTTGAACTCCTCACAGTTCCTTCATCATTTTGTTGTTCAAGTTTGATCCATTATGCGTAATGATCTTGCTCGGAACTCCATATCGGAAAATGAGGTTGTTCTTAATGAACCTCACAACCACTTGTCTTGTGACATTGGCGTGAATCTTGCTTTGACCCATTTGGTGAAGTAATCAATAGCCACTAGAATGAGCGATGTCCATTGGGCTTTTGGTTCGATCATCCCAATCATATCGATGCCCCACATGGAGAAAGGCCACGGAGAAGAGAGCGTTGAGTAGAGTCGGAGGCACATGGATCTTATTTGCGTAGATCGGCACTTGTGACATCTTTTGGCGTGTTCTGACAATCGGATTCCATCGTTATCCAATAGTATCCTGCTCTCAAGATTTTTACGGACATTGCATGCCCATTTGAATGGGTTCCAAAGGACCCTTCATGCACTTCATGGATGATCGTATACGCTTCTTGTCATCAACATCGGCGAGAACCATATCGAAGTTTCTTTTGTAAAGAACATCTTCATTGAGGAAGAAGTTTCTAGAAAGCCTCCTTAGAGTTTTCTTATCCTTGTACGATGCCCCGAGTGGGTACTCTCGTGTTTGAAGGAATCGTTTGATGTCGTGGAACCACGGCTTATCGTCGAAGCCTTGATTGCAAATACATATCGGTCTTTCAAAGGCGTCGATGGATCTTAGGCATATCGTTCCAATCGTTGACTTTGAACATGGAAGATAGAGTAGCCAGGGCGTCTGCCATTCGATTTTGATCTCGAGGGATATGATGCAGTTCAACTTTGTTGAAGAAAGTCAACAACCGTCTTGCATAATCTCTGTAAGAATTAGACCAAGATGATGAGTTTCATACTTGTCTTTGATTTGATTGATCACTAGGGCTGAATCTCCATATATGTCAAGGATCTTGATCCTCGGTCGATAGCTTCTTCAATACCCATGATGCATGCTTCATATTACGCTATGTTGTTGGTGCAATCAAATAGCAATCTGGCGGAAAGCAGGATATGAGAACCCTCGGGAGTAATGATGGCCCCAATTCCATTGCCAAACACATTAAGCTCCATCAAAGACTAGGCCCCAGGATTACGGATCTGGTCCTTCTCGGGTAGCGGTTCGTCGCAATCTTTCATCTTCAAGTACATAACATCTTAAATGCAGGAAGTCATATTTGAGAGATTGGGATTCATTGGCGGTGATAAGCCAAGTGATCGGCGAGAATGCTTCCCTTAACGCTTTTTAGCGGTATTGGATGTCATATTCGGATAATAGCATACGCCATCGGCGATTCTCCGGTCAAGCGGGTTTCTCAAATCGTACTTGATCGGGTCCATTTGGAGATTAACCAAGTCGTGTGATTGATCATGTATTGGCGGAGCGTTTTGTAGCCCACAAGGCCAACATGTTTTCTCGAGCATGGAGTAGCGAGTTTCACGATCGTGAATTTCTTACTCGGGTAGTAGATGGCATGCTCCTTCTTAGGTTTCGTCTTGTTGTCCAATCGCAGCCATGGACTCTTCTAATGCAGTGGGTATATGATCAATGGTCTTCCTTCTCTTGGAGGGATCGATATCGGTGGTTCGACAAGTATTCCTTGATCTTGTCGAATGCTTTTTGACAATCGGTGTCCATACAACCTTGATCTTTGCGGAGAAGCTTGAATATCGGCCCAGTGTGATCATCGAGAGATAAATCGGAGATGTAATTCAATCGTCAAGAAATCCTCTTACTTGCTTTTAAATGCGTGGCGTAGGCATTTCTGAATAGCCTTGACTTTGTCGGTCAACTTCATTCCTTTTGGTGATGATGAAACCTAGGAGTTTTCGGACCTCACCCCAAAGGTGCATTTGTTAGGATTGATGAGAAACTTCCTTAGTCGTTGAAACAATTTTAAGAGATAGCCTATATGCTCTTCTTGATGTCGAGACTTTGCTATCATGTAGTCACGTAGACTTGATCTCTTTGTGCATCATGTCGTGGAAGAGTAGTCATTGCCCTCTGGTAAGTAGCGCTGCATTCTTTAATCAAATGGCATTACTTTGTAGCAAAAGGTGCTTACGGTGATGAAGATGTCTTCTCCATGTCTTGGGGCTATTACGATCGATTATAACGGAGAAAGTCCATGAAGGAAAAGGCGTTGAATTTTGCGGTGCTATCCACTAGCATGTCGATATGCGGTAGTGGAAAATCGTCTTTGGACTAGCTTTGTTTAAGTCGATGTCAACACACATTCGACCTTCCCATCTTTCTTGGAGACAGGTACTATGTTGGCTAGCCATTGAGGATATTCGAGTAACGAAACCCGATGTCGGTTTTGAACTTCCTTTTGATTTTGTCGGCCATTTCGGGTGAACTCTCCTCGGTTTACCTTAGCGGCGGACACTCTGGTCTTAATGGCAAGTGATGCTCCACGATCTTTGGTATCTAAACCCGGCATATCTGGTAGGACCAGCGAACACATCAACATATTCTTTGAGAAGATTTATCGGTTTGCCTTTGACAACTTTGTTGGTGAAGCTCCGATATTTACTTCTTTTCTATCTTCCTCAGAACCCAAGTTGATTGCTTCTAGAGGTTCTTTATGAGGCTGAATGATCCTTTCCTCGTGCTTTAGCAGTCTAGAAATTTCATCTGGGATCTCTTCTTCAACTTCCTCTTCGGCGAATTCACAGGGGATTTCAGAGTTGGGAGAGAGCGTAGAGTTATTGCTTTCAATGGATTTGTCCATCTGTTTAATCTGCATTTTTGATTTATGTTTAAAAAAGTTTTTATCATCATTTTTTTGTGAAGAAAATTAATGTGAAAGTGTATGCAAATTAATTTTTCATTATGATTTTTTTTTTTGAAGATTTTTTTTTTATTGTGTTTTTTAGGATTATCATTTCCAGAAAAGGGTAAAAATGAAAATAAACACAGAGTGTGGAAACAAAACAACGCGTTTTATTTATGATTCATAATATGAACAAGGCCCTAAAATACAAACTCATTTGTCTTGGGCAAGACAAAGAGAAATTATTTAAAAGCTAAACCCTATAAAACATCTCTTCGCTTTGGGCGAAGCGAGAGTTCAAAACAAAAAGCAAAAATAAACTACTTAGAGCTATGAACATTAGTCCTAACTAGCGGGTTTCGATGTGTGAACTCCTTGGAAGTCGAGTACTCGGGTAATTTTCCGCTTGGTTTAACCCTTGAGTAGACTTTGATTCTGGTTGAGCAGGCTTTGAAGACTCTGAACAATGGCCCTTGCCTTTTGTGCTGCTAAAGCGATCTTCTTGATTAACAGATCGGGAAGCACGAGATATAGCATTTGTGCTACCTGTTGATCTTTGTGTTGAATACTGGGGATGTTCCTTCCAGTCTTCGGAGTGAAGAGACTCGTTGTCGGCGACACTTTCTAGATCGTATCGAGTCGCACTCTTGATCTTGATGATCATGTTGATGTAGTGGTAACATTACGGCTTGGTGAAATCCACGGCGTGTTGAAGCGAGATCTTCGTTTGGGATTCGATTTCTTGATTAGGTTGAGAAGGAGTATTCTTCTTGATTGACTAGGGTATTCAAAGTCATCACCCCATCCGTGGTTTGGATATCTTCGATCCGGATTTTGAACTTTACGGCGTATACTTTACCATGTAGTCAAATTTACCACTTGGTTCTCCCAGGTATCCCAAACTTGACGAGATGGCGGATTTTGCGTTGTTGCAGGACATGTCTTTGAATTGATCGATCGGTGCATATGATTCCTCTTGAGACACATATTCGGGCTATTCAAATAAGTGCTCCACTCTTGATTGGATGGATCGTCCTCATCTTCTTCAATGGTTACAACATTAACCTCTTGCGAGCGGGGTTTAAGAGACCTCCAGCATGAAATACTTCCTTGATCGGAAGTGCTTCATCCTTTGGTTTGTTACGGGAGAAAGCGGTGTGAACCCGAGTCGGCTTTTGTTCCGTTGTTGACAATTTTAATTACTTGTCCCCATCCTTGACATTGCCATCTTTCTGATGCGCTTCTCTATGAAGAGATAGATGATCATTTTTGCTAGCGATTCATCTTCTAACGGATGCTCAGGAGATCGTCTCTTGATGTAATTAGGTGATGAAAGAATGGATAGATGACTTACAAGTAAAGCTTGTTCTGCTGATGGTCACCAACTTTCCATTCTTGTGAATTTTAATTTCGATGGAGTAGAATTCTTGCTCTGCATCGTGGATCAAGGTCTTCCTAGTAGCAGCTATGCATTGGTACATCCATGACTTGGAAAGTAATTTGAAAAGTGTGCGGGCCAATCGTCATCGGGAGATTAACTTCCCCAATAACTGACTTCCTTGATCCGTCGAAAGCTCTTACTATTATGTCATTGAACTTCATCGGCGTTCCTTTGTAAGCTAAGCGGCGGCGTCGTTTTGGCATTACATTTAAAGATGAACCCGTATCCACCAACACATTGGATAGGGAATCTGACTGGCAAATCATCGAGATGTGCAAGGCCAAGTTGTGATCTTTCCCTTCTTCCGGAAGTTCCTCTTCACTAAAACTCGGTTATTGCGGTTGTTATGTTGGAGCAGTCCTCCAAATTGGTGCAGTAGTCACATCGTGATCCACATAAGCTGGTCTAGTACTCTCATCAAAGCTTCTCGGTGAGCTTGAGTTGAGGAGTAAGGACAATATCGAAATCTTTGAAGAGTGCGCATTAGTTGATCTCGACTCGATATTCGCTTTTCTTGATCGGTTTAGTATTTCTTCAAAGTCTAAGTTGATGTTGGTTCTATCGGTAGAACCAATATTTGTCTTGGGTTAACAATGGGAATCGTTGCGGGATTCTCGTGAGATATATTAGCGGGTTTTGTTTGACAATGGGAGCTGAGGCGGTCTTGGTGGTAATGGAGTGTACTCGTCCACTTGGCGTTACTCGTCCGATTTACATTATATTGACATTAGGTGGCGGTGTAGGCATGGGTTTCTCCTTCCCATCCTCTATCGGGGTTGCATTGTCTTGGTAAGGTTGCTCTGGTAGAACTATATTGAGCAGGACCGGTGGGCAAATCACCAAAGGAGATGTTGGAATCTTGGAACCAGCATGCGCGATCTCCACATGCTTGGGTATGTTGAAACAAGGGATGATGATGTTTACTTGAGGGTTTTCGAGTTGATATCGAGACTAAAAGCTCATGCGGAAAATGCCTTCTTGTATTTACGTCATGATCATCTACATTTACGTAAACTTGTAAATCACCGATGTCTAACAAATCTTGGATATCGGCTCTTATGGTGGAACATCCTTGAATATTCTTGGGCGGATGCGGCAAGATGCGTAATCATGCTTAGTGAAGGTGCTCATGGTGCTTGTATGCTTCATGCGAGATGCACCAAGTTTCCTTTGATCGGGTTTACGTGCGTGCGAGATACATGCGTGTTTCTTAGCATTAGATTCAGAGTGTCCACTATGGTGGGAAGTGGATTGGCTTGCACATTCGGACTTGTGTTTACGAAGGAAAGAAGATTAGTTTTCACTAATCTACGTACCTCTGCTTTCAACTATGCAATGCTCAAGGTCATGGCTGGTGCCCTTGGTGAAAAGGCCAAGATGCATCCATTTGTACCACCATGGTAATTTTTCGGGGCGGAGGTGGTAACCTTATGCGTATTAGATTCCTTTCTATCGGTAGGGTAAAGTTATGTATGCGTCATTGGAATTGGGTCGGTAGGTGACCGGGCGTCTGATTTTGGTTGTTAAACTCTGAGCACATTGGCGAGTTGAGTTTGTTGATTTTGTTGAAATGCGGAGCAATTCACGTGTTTGGAGTTGTGTTGACGGGTGCTATGGCGACTACATTGTTGTTGAATGACATTCTTCGTGGTTTCCCTCGGGATACCATTCCTACGTCATGTTCTTTTTCCTTGGAAAGCGGTTCCAACCTTCTTTGTACCACTAGAAGATCCTACTTCCTTGGTTAGGCGTCGGTTCGAACTCCCTCTTCTAATCGTATTCCCATGCTCACCATATCGGTGAAATCTCGGGAATGGCGATCATTCGCTCATAGTAGAATGAGCCTAGAGTATTCAAGAATACCTTAGTCATCTCCTTCTCTTCCAGCGGTGGGTTGACTTGGGCAGCAATTTCCCTCCATCGTTGCATATTCTTTGAATGTCTCTCTTTCCTTTTGAGACATGGAGCGGGTTGATCCCTATCGGGAGCCATATCAAGTTAAATTTGTATTCTTTGGACAAAGGCTTTGCCTAGGTCATTGAATGTTTGGATATTCGTCTTGTCTAGCCCATGTACCATTTCGGTGCGGCACGGTGAGGCGTCACAGGAAGTAGTGAATTAGCATGATCCTCATTGTGCGTAGACATTTTCTGGCATACATCGTGAGATGACTTTCGGGCAGGAGTTTCCTTTGTACTTTTCAAAGTCGGGGACTTTGAATTTTGCAGTATTCTTCTGCGAGGAACTAAGCATAGATCACAGGCGTTTTCCCAAACAATTCTTTCCCTCGAATCGTTTTATCTCATGCATTTTATGAAACAGAAATTTTCCATTAAACCACGGGATTTTGTGTTCTTGCACAGGAGTGTGATGAACTTCTTCGTCCATGGTAGCGTGCACTACAGAAGTCGAGTTCGTCATGATCGGTTGAGAAACCGGCATTGTTACTTGTGGAAGAGTTATTCCACGTTGCGGAGTAAATGTAGAGTTTTGCTGAAAAGTAGGTATTTCAAGCGAGATTGTTTGAGAAGTCGGTTGGCGAACTCCGTGCCAAAGTTAAAAGCGTGCCCATGGATAGCCTACGGCATCTTGGCGAGCTACTAGGCGGCGGTTGAGACGGGAGTAGTAGTGTCTTCGAAGTTCTTTGCTTGGTTTTGGCCCTCGATCTTTGCTTGTTGACTTTCTTGTTGTGGCAAGTGAGTTGACCAAAGATATGAGTCTTTCCACTTCTTCTTGTAGTGTAGTTACCGTACTACGGAGTTCAACGTTCTCTTGCTCAAAGTTCTCCATTACTTTTCTTCTTTTGATCTAGTATCGTGCGTTCGAGTCGGTGTGGGCGGTCGAGAAACTCTAAGGCAACGACAGCGATCTTTCTATCTGTTGAGTTTAAGCTTTTCAAGGCGGTAAAGTATGAAGCGTGAAAGTGTCGGACTCTAAACAATAGACTTAAATGCAAAGTATGATGCATGAATATGATTGTAAAGAAGAAATTTCCAAAATTTAATGCTAAAAGAGATATTTACGGCAAATATTTGGATGGAAAACACGAATTTTATTAATTATTGAAAGAAGATTACAACAATTGTTTTTTGTTGGAGCATTGCTCACACAAATGATAAAATAAATGATAAAATTACAAACTAAATTGAACTAATTAAACGTCTTAGTCGGATGAAGATCCAAGGCTTGATGCGACTTGACTTGAGTTTCCTTTCCATAACGAGCTTTTAGTTCGGCTTTCTCGGCTTTTAGCTTGCTGATGACTCTCTTCCACTCGTTGGGAGTAAGATTTTTATTCATCAAATCTTCAAGCGTTCCTTTTCTTTCTTTGACGAAATTCTTGATCGCGTCATATTTCTGATGAATCTCCTCATCTTTCTCCATGAGCCATTGATCCTGGAAGTAAAGCGTCTTTTCATGATCTTGTACTTGCTTCTTGAGTTTTTCATTCTCAAGGTTAGCCTTAAGAATTTTTTTCCAAAGTTTCTTTCTCAAACCTTATTTTGGTCAAGGCTTCTTGGTATTCTCTCACGACTTGAAAATTTGTTGATTTGGAGGCGATTGAGAACATGGGATCCTCATAAGCGTAAGGCATTGAAATTCCTTAGCTCTTTTCTTTACCCAGTGTAGGTTTCCATGGCTACACAATTCTTTGCTTTCCTTTTTCTTTCCTTCGGATGTGATGCCAAGCTTTGATCATCTTAGCTTTCAACCCACAGGAATCCTCTCCTTCATGATAGAAGTAGCTTTCTCTTGTAAAACCAAAGGTTTACGAATTTGCGTATCGAGTGACGTCTCGCTAAAAATGGGTTGTAGTTGATTCCCCTTTTGTACCAATAGAGAATGCGTTGGCAAATTCTCCTGACTCTCAATGATTTCCATCTCATTATGCGCAAGGTATACCAATGGATATAAATCGTTTGTAAGAGACATGATCCTTCTTGACCAATGCCACTCGTCTTTGTTTTCGCGGAAGATAGGAGATTTAGGCAAGTGCGGTAATCCATTTGAAAAGCAGTACCACTGCGATAGTTACGTCTCCTTGCGATTCCTATGATGAATAGAGGCGTCACGTATCTCGGCGGTGGGAGCAGGATTTCCAATCGAGAAAGATCCTTATGGCGTTAATATCAGCGAAATTTGAGGCGTTGGGAAACAACACCAATCCATAGAGGAGCAAAGCTAAAATAGCTTCAAAGGCTATCATACTACCGACGAGAATTTGAGAGCCTTCTCCATTAGGAACTTTGAAGTCGAGTCCTAAGAGTTTTCCTCTAGTAGTTAGGTTTTGTCTATCTCAGATTTCTTTATGTGAGTCATCGTTGCAATATTGGTGACTTTGGAATGGCTTCCAAACCATTGAAAGGCACTTTGTCGTCTTGAGATACCTAGGATATCGCGTACTCTTCCAAAGTAGGCATCAATGTCGGGAAAAGTGAAGCGGCGATAGGCGGATCGTGGGGCGAGCGAAAGTTTTGAGAGTCCTTCATCAGCGTTAGCGTTCGAAGAGTTAAAGAGTTCCATAGCGTTTTACGAAATCAGGGATCTTCTACCAAGGATGCTAACTCTTTCAACTTTCCTCGTCGAAATTCTAAAGCGTATCTTTTGGTGAATCTTCCTCGGCGTCCATCACTCTAACCTAAAATATTTTACAAAGAAAAAATCTAAATTCTTTGGAAATGGGAAGAGAAATGAAGTTTTTTAATGAATGAATGAATGCATGAATCGGCAAACATGGTTAGTAGTTATACACACGGCAGCGTTGAAGTCACGAGCATGAAGCCAGCGATAAGAATCAACGTGGTTAAGTTCTAAGGGCTTATTCATCGTGAAGCGGGTTCTCGATATCTGAGCTCAACACTCCTCTTTGAAATATTATCGAATTTGTTGAATACGCGATGGTCCAATAATATTTTTCAAGAGAAACTCGCCTGATCGTAGTATCGCATGACAATTACTCTGGGCTTACACCCGAATAATCTTTGCACTACATCCTAATGGCTAGGATGGTTTATGTGTTCTGACCCTCGACTTCTTAAGTTTCCCCGAAAGTACAGCGTCTTCGCAATTACTTGCTAAACACAATACCCTCAAGACAACCTCCACTGAGCGGGAGATATAAACTTCGTAAGTATTGAACTTCTCACGTATTAATACCTCCACCTAGATCTTAAAAATGTTTCTTAAATCCGGGTTAGGATTTCTTTCCATCAGATGAAATCGCGAAAACACACAATAAAAAGCAGATATATGCAAAACATAAAAGCTTATCCCTTTCTTTTCTTTTGAAAACAAAAAAGCTTGGTGCTCTCGGGCGAAATAGCGTTTTCTTTTTGAAAAAATCAAAATTTCAGTACTCCCAGTAGTCGCCATTTTCTGTTCGCGTTAAAGGTGGCGCTAGAGGATGCAAGCGTGAGTTCGGATTCTCGGCTCGGCGATTTAATCTTTTGATTGATTTATAAAGATGCGCGAGCATCAAGCTTTATTATTTTCAACACAAGAAAGATGATTTAATGATTATGAAAAGGGAAAATTGAAATACCCTCGATTGATATTGGTATGCATAACGACTAAGCGCAAACTAGGCATAGCGCATTGGGGAGATTACGAGTAAGGGGATTGTTATATGAAGGAATAGATGGAGCACCCTAAATATATATAGTTATCTATAGCTTTATATATGAATATATTTGATATGTTTGTGTGTTTTAATTTGCTATTTCTATGATTGGGAAAGTTTCTCCTTTGGGATTTTAAGAAGCGATGAGATTATGTGGGATTCTAGGTTTTGTTATTATTGTGCTCGCAAAGATTTGTGGATCTTACATACATATCCCTAGTGGGAATCGGAGCATTTGTAGCTCGGATCTCAGGGTTCTATGGTTTGTTTAGTGCGGGGAGATAGAAATTTGCTCGGCAAGGATGAGACCTTGTGCCTACGTATTCTCAAAAGGATGTTGAGAAAGTCAGAGCAATCGTAGTTCCCACTTATGCTAGTGGAAAGCAACGGGATGTTAGTAAGAGACAGACAAATGTCATCTTAATGAAAAATGTATCTAATCTATTTCATCACATACATTTTTGAAAAGTTTGACTGTTTGAAATCTTTCGTTATCTATCGGTGTTTTGCTCGAGTGTACAAGCGTTACCACTTACATGTGTAAGAAAGATGTTTGAAAAAAGATGATTGAATCTTTTAACTGTAAGTATTGGGCGTTTTGCTTGAGTGTACAAGCGTTACCACTTACAATTTAAGAGATGATTTTGTTTGAAAACAGTTTGAAAAGAGTTTTGAAAAGTTTTGAAAAGTTTTTTACTGTATGTGATGTAATAGATAATATACTTCTTCCATAGAGATGATAGATGTCTAAATCTCAAGGAGAAATTGATTGGATTAAAGGGATGCTTTTAAGAAGCCCATGGGTCCTTGTATTGTTAGCCCAAGGAGGCATTAGGGTCATCGAGGTCATCGAGGGTCCTTGTATAAAGCTCAAGAGGAAGCTATAGGGTATGGATGGCTTTGTGTTAAAGGGTTTCAGAAACCATCCTTTTGGAATGAAGAGCAATTTCAGGAAATTTTACTCTCTGAGGGATTTGAAAGTGATTTCACGAAACCATCCTTCGGGGTTCTATCTTAGCGGGTGATTCTTTGTATTGGAAGCCCAATAGGAGGATGTTAAGAGATTTCCTACCTCTTTCATTGTATGATGCCCAAGAAGGCTAAACTCAATGAGGAGTTCTTTTGAGCGAAGCCCAAGAGGAGGTGACTCAGCGAGTGTTGTCTTATATGAAGCCTAAGCGGAGGCTAAACTACGTGGGAGAGTTTCTTTGTACAAAGCCAAGAAAGGACTCAGCTGAGGGATGAGTTGTCTTGTATGAAGCCAGCGGAGGCTAAACTCATCTTGGTGATAAATTGTCTTGTATGAAGCCCAAGCGGAGGCTATCTTGTGGGAACCTATTGGTTAGACTAATTGTTATGTTATGATTAGGCAGTTGTATAAAAAAGTGTGTGTGTGATATGTATTCACGGAGTTTATGAAGGAAATATAAACAATGCATGATGTTTATTTCTGAAGTTTATGAAATATAAACAAGTATACGTAAAGCGAGCGTTTAAAGCAGCGTAACTTGATTATTTACAAGCTTGAAGTGTACAAGGAAATGAATATGTACCGAGCAGTATTTATATCTGAGACAAAGATGGATGTACATAGGAGGTAGGGACTTACACCATAAGGGAGGCCCATTGGTTTGAAAACGTTTCACGAGAATAATGCTCCTTTCAATACCAATGGTATTCAGTGTATATGTACAGACGAAACAGAAACGAACGATCGAAGTTTGTCTGTGAAAAAGTATCTATATTATGTACAGATAAAAGTTTTGTATGAAAAGAATTTGATATGTACAAAAATATGTACATAAAAGAATGTTTTGTTTGTGTATACACAAGTAAAGTGAAAAACAAACGATCGAAGTTTATGCATGCTTGAGTATAGAAATATCATGTTATGTCAGATAAAAATTTGTATGTATTTGAAGAGAGTTTGATATGTACAAAGAAATATTATGTACATAAGAGAATGTTATGGGACTTACACCGTGAGGGAGGCCCATTGGTTTAAAAGCAGTTTCATAGGGAATAATGCTCCTTTCAATACCAATGGTATCGGTGTATAAACAAACGAATGAAAATAAACGAAAAAAATTTGTTTATGTTTGAATATTGACAATGATGATTTGAATATGTACAAGTAAAACTAAGTATGTACATAAAGGGTTGGGACTTACACCATAAGGGTGGCCCATGATCGATTGAGAATTCGAGAAAGAGCGAATTTGATTTTATCGTTTAAATCGGATCGATCGTGGTAAAAGATGTAAGCTTTGATGAAATGTTTTGAAAAATGATTTTTGAAAAGTGTTTTGAAATGTGAGGTTCACTTATGAAAAGTTTTGAAAAAATCGGAGTCGAAAACTTGAAAATTTCACCTTAAAAGGAGGTTTGAAAAAGTGTTCAGGACGTCGTTTTCGGCTCGATTAAAATATAATCAGATGAAAGTTTTTTCTGAAAATTTTGCACTATCATAAAATAGATATATTTATTGACAAGTGTTTAAAAAATCATCTCAAAATGAGAAGTTTTGATTGGTCAAAAAATTTGTGAAAGTTTTGTAAAAAACATGAAAAATTAGAAAGTTATAAAAGAAATGGTCACGATGGGAGTTGAACCCATGACCAAAGGGTGACACACGTGGCAGAGGAGACTAAGAGCAAGCAAGCTACCACTAAGCCAAACGCGCCTTGGTGTTTAGTGGACTGGAACACGTGTAAATGAGGGATTGGAAATTTTAAAAATTCAAATTTGAAAACCATGAAGAACACGCGCGTATCGCATCCTGGGTTCTTCGTTTTGATCTTCAGATTGCCAAATTCAATCTAAAATCTTCGTTTCTCAACGAAATTGAATGATGTAAAAACGAAACTTGATCGATTTTGAACAACAAACATGATAGTAGCTTAATTGCATTTATTTTAAGCCCGAGCGATTTAGGTTTGAAGAACACTATGAACCCTAAAGAAAAATTCAAATTAAATGATGTATGTTTGATGATTCTTGGATTTTTTTGAGGGCTATTGATCGTTAGGAGTGCAGAAAGAAAACGGCCGTGAGTTTTTTTGTTTTGGTTCAAAGAAAATGGATATCACAGTTCGTGTTCTAACCTGGTAAAGTGAGAATCGAATTCGATCTTAGGCGTTTCGAGCAGTTTCTTGATCATTTGAGCTTCATCGGCATGTATGGAAGCTATGTGAATGGTATGCTTGCTTTGAGCTTGCTTCAATCTTTCCAACCAAGTCAACCTGCACAGACTGAAAATGGCAACTAGATTTTGATGTTAATCGTGTTACAGTTGGCTGCTAATGGTCTGGATCATAAACATGATGTATAGTGATGATGTTTGAGTCATTGGAACAACAATTGCTCAAGCCAAACTAACAATTCGATCCATAAGGCAGTTTGGAAGTTTGAAAAAAAATGAAAATGAAATCTGATTTTGGCTTGGTTTCAGTTTGATTTTAAGTTACAAACAAGTTTGATAATGATATTGAAGCATGTTTGACACCAAATTTTAACATATTTTCCACTGATTTTCAAAAATGCAATAATTCTCCAATTTGCACTATGTTGCTTAATTTTCAAGAAAGAAGAATGAAAGAATGGATTTGTGATGCTTTGGTGTGTATTGATCATGGAATGATACCTCTATTTATAGGCCAATGTCTCTGAAATGTTAGGAAAGCAATTTGGCATTGGTAATTCAAACTTGCCTTAGAGGGCAAGGAAGTCTTTGCATTAAATGCAAAGGAAGCTTCCTTCTTTTAACCATGGTTAATTTCAACTTTGATCCAATCTTATCATAATTATCCCATCTGATTTTTATCAGTTCTTATCTCATTTGGCAAGGTGGCAAGCTTCTAGAAAGAAGAAATCCAAAAAATGACCTATAATGTGAAGTTTTGAACTTTGAAAATCAAGTTCATGGAGCCTTATGTTTCAATTTCAAAAGTATGGCTAGACTCCATGGATTTGTGAGTTCTTGGACATTTTGGAAAGCTTATTTCTGGCTACAACTTTCATGTTTTGAGTTTTTCAAATTCAAATTGGAACTAGGTGAAAAAATGGCATGAAGTTTGGAAAAAATAAGAAATTTCAACACTTAGAAAAGTTTCTAAGTATGAAAACTTTTGACTTTTTTGTTGACTTTTCCAAATCCTTTGATTTTTTATGATCATGATGGATCATTTGAAGTATTTTGATGATTGAAAAAGTTTTGTTTTGAAAAAATTGACCAAAAGTCAAAGTTTGACTTTTCTGTGTAGATGAAAATTCATCGGATGTTTGAGAATTGGTGATGAAATCGTGAACTTACGTGATGTTTTGAATCGAGAAATTAGGTCAAGATGTTGTATCTAAGATATAATGACCAATCTCTATCCAAAAAGTTATTTCTTGTTCAAAAGTCGAGAGAATACTCATGCGGATCAAAACCCTAATTGGTCGATCCTTGATTGATCGTGTGAAATAGTGTCGATGATCGGTGATGATTTGATCAAGATAGATCAAATGAGGTGAGAAAAACTCAAACCCTAATTGATTGTCTCTTGAATCGGATGAAAATCGATGAAACCCTAATTTTGACTGTGTTGCTACACCCGATTAATGTTATGCGAATTGTTAGTTATGCGAGATGATGCAAATGTAAGGTGGTATATTAGGTCAAAATTGGGGTATGACAACGACTCATTTGCCTGGATGGCATCTTAAGCCCATCTCAGAGCTACTTATCAACGTTTCTCCATCGTGGAATCTGCATATTTGGTTAAAACCGTACAAACCAATAACTTCATTCAAAGGTGAGCCGAAGTCTAACATCGACTCCTCCGGATGGCATCTTAAGCCCATCTCGCGCTCCTTCCACTATCAAGAACATCTGCGAGCCTAGCGTGCGGCTCACTCCCGCATCGACCTTTCCGGATGGCATCTTAAGCCCATCCCGTCAATTCTCCTATCAACATTCTCGAGTCTAGCGTCGACTCATCCCCAGTGAAGTCTCCACTTTCTCAAATGGCATCTGTAAGCCCATTCCGCATCATCCGCCAGCGGTGCAAATTTTTAGGTGTACTCGGTGTTCAATCATCTTCTACCTTGAGGTCACGAAAGGCAGGCGTGTCAATCTAACCTTCGGTACAAGAAGATTGAGCAGGCATCATACCCAAAATTTGCCCTCCATCTTCTCAAGATATTTCATACATCCATGCTCGATGATTCCTCGAGTTGATCGGACAAACTCTCTCTAGACAATCAACCCAAACTAGGGTTTGGTAATTCTCGATCAAGATGGACTTCCAACATCTCCAATGGTCTTCATGCCTCCTCATATGCTTCAAAGATTCTCCATGTCAAGTTTCAAGCCTCACTGAGTCAAGATTGCTCAGACAATTGCTCAGATGGTTGAAAATCAGTTGTATTGGACAAAAAGTCAATTGTGGTCAACATACAGTCAAACTTCATAATTTTTGGTCAACATCCTCATTTTGAAGTTACATTCATCATTTGATCAAGGGTTGATCATGATTCATCAAGAAAACTCAAGATTTGCTCAAAGTCAAACTTTCTAAATTAGGGTTTAGGTGAAAAGTCAAGCGAACTTTGGTGATCATAACTTCTTCATACTTTCTCAAAAAATTTTCCACCACCTCTTGTTTTGAAGGAAATTCCATTATCTACAACTTCATGTCTCACAAGAATGTCCAAAAAATGCTTCATTTGAGAGGTATGGCTCAAAACATTATAGGTCATTTTCAAAGTCAACAAAAAGTCAACATTTTGTTTTGAGGATATATTGAGCATGGAAACTCCAATTGAGATGAGACCAAAAAGGTTGGTTAGAGGACTCTTAGAGATTTCCAAAAAGTCCAAGAACACTCAAAAATGTGGAAAATTGAGCAAGATACCCCATTCACAAGTTGGGCAATTTTGGACAATTGCACAAAAGGACATTTTGGTCAAAATGCAAAATTTTCCAAATGGGCCTATAATCTTTTGATCCAAACTTGTTCATGACATTATTTGTGACTCATAAATGCTTGGCCATGGCAATTTTCTATTTTAAACCATTTAATTCAAAATTAAATTATATAAAAAATGAAAATAAGATATCTTTTCAAATGGGTTGGATTTTTATCTTACTTGAGGTCCAAGGAAGCCCACCAAGCATACCAATTTCGTGATAGCATGCATATGGAAAGAAAAAATCAAATTTTTAAGGAAATTTGATTTTATTTGAATAAAATATTGCACATTGATTAACCAATCTTTTTCACTCTTTTTCTCTCTCAAATTCCTCTATAAATACTGACTATTGCCAAGCACAAGAAGCGAAACCCTAGCCCAATACACAACCCTTATTTTGCCAAATTTTTCAAAGAATTGTCAATTTTTCGAGTTTTATTCTCCAGCCACTTCCAGCCCTCAAAAACCATTCCATTGTCTTCAGGAGATAAGTTTGAGTAAGTACACACTCTTGCCAATGGTTAAAGCAAGCTGAATCGATGCATATACATACATACATATTCAATTCTTTTTGATTTTCGCATTTTACTATTCTGCTCGTTTCAATTGATTCTAATGCCTTTTTTGTGTTCTTGAGACTCCATATACACGATCTGGGCAATCGTTTCACAGCTTGAACGTCAAAATCATGAGATGCCATGCCTAGGTTTTTGTTGTTGAGCTTGAATCGATAGCTTCTGGTGTTTTCAATCAAAACTAATGCCACCAATGGATTCGGAGGGTCGATTTAGGGGTAGGGTCCCCTTTCCCATTATCGTTCGTATTTTGCTTGTTCCGTTTTCAGGTTGGCCGGAGAAGACGACCGGAGCTAGGGCTCCGGCGTCGTTGACGTTTGCTTGACCGGCGAGGGGCTGCGTGGCGTTATAACGCGTTCTGATTCGCTCTCTCATTCAACCTGGACCCCACCAGCTGACTGTGTTTTTTACTTCTCCAAACGGTGACGCGTGTGCACTCATGATCTCACGTTTTCAATCCATGACACAAAGAGCCACTTGTCCTAGTGGTAAAGACGCTTCCTGTTCCCAGATGCTCCAAAGGGTCATCAGTTTGATCCTCACTGGCACCAGTTTTGCTATTTTCCTTTACAAACTCATATTTTCTTATTTTTCCATATTTTCATTTTATTTAATATTTTCATGTTAATTTAATTTCTTTCATATTTTTATTTCATGCATTAAAAATCATCAAAATATTTTTTCCTTTTGCATTTATTTCCAGAAAATACTTATTTAATTTATAAAATTAAAAAATATTATTTTACATGCATATTTATTTTTATTCATAATTTAGCATTTAAATCACATTTAATTAGTTTTAAATTATTAAAATGCATTCAAAAAATCCCAAAAAATTATTTTAGCATATTACTAATTCATTAGTTTTAAATTTTCTAATTCAAAAATTTGCATTTTTACTAATATTTTTCTCTTATTCGATTTCTCTCGTATTTTCCGATTTCTCATTCTTTTACAGGTTATTCCGTTTCAGACGTTTATTCTTTTACTGTTTTCTTTTTTCTAATAATGTAATTGCTTATGGGATGTAATAGTTTAAATTAGGTTTTTATTTTCCGCAAGTTTAAATTATGTATCTGCCCCAAAGCCATGTAATAGCGTAGGACATTTATCTTTCCACATCTTTACATTCCGCATTTTAATTTCTGCACCCTATAAATTGCTAGTAACTAGGCGTGTATGGCAAGATAATAACCAACATAGCTCACTAATTTTAAAGATAAAATATCTGAATCAACACATTCTTTTCACACATGCCCTTAGGGTAATTCTCTCTCGTTGCCTTCAATTCAAATGGTCAGTCCCTCGAGCGTGAGGTATCCTAGCACCGTTGCCTTCAAAACAAATCATCATAGTCCCTTCGATACAAAGATCATAAGACCCACGATGTCGCCTCCGAATACATGATCTTGACCCTCGATTGTTGCCTCTGAAAATGATGATAGTCCCTTCGAATGTGCTAGGATACTTCCTACAAGTTGCTTTCTATGACCATCCGATGTCCCTTCGAATGTCCCTTTTACATCCAATAAATAGAGTTACCTACCAACTAATGGTATGGCTAGCGCTATTCTAAAGGCGTAAAATAACAAACGACCAATTCTGAGTAGGTAATAAGACTTTTAGTTACTTGCTCTATCAAATGCTTTTCACACCTCACACTTTTGTCAAAGTTCAAACTCTTTTCAAAACAAAACATTTCCAAACACTTTGTATACATTCCTACATGAATCATTACAAAGTCAAAGCGAAATGCCTTTTCAAAACATTTTTCAAACACACAGAAAGCAATTTTTAAAGTGATCTAAGAGCAACTAAGAGCCCGTAGATAACTACGGATGGAAAGGGGTGCTAATACCTTCCCTTTTCATAACCTTCTCCCTTACTCAGAATCTAACGAAGGTCTTTTTCTGTACTTTTACCTTCCCTTAATTGGATAAAAATAAAAGTCAGTGGCGACTCTTGCTATCCGCACATTTGCGATACAAAAACACTAAAAAGTCAGTTCACCGTGTTACAATATGTGCAAGCATAAATGTCATGGGGATAATTCTTTTGTTTGTGAGGCTACCTTGCAAAAACAGAATTTCTTTTGGATTGACTTTGTTTGGATTCTCCCAGCCAAAAATCGTACAACCAAGCAGATAGCGAAAAACACGAATGGTCGGTTTATGGATACTCGAGGCTAAGTTTCCTTCAAAAGAATTGTTGTCAAATTTGACAACCAGTTCCAAAATGTAAGAGCCTCGAATGACCATTCAGAATCCAAAGGTGCTTCAAAGCACCTTCCTATGAGGTATTCCTAATAAGTCAGCAAGTTCGTCGGTGGAATATTGATATTCAACATTGAACATTCTAAAACTCACCGTACCAGCCGTGCTGGAAGTGTTATGGTTAACAGTATAGATTAAGGAACTTAAAAATTCCTTAGTCAGCCTCTCATAGGTAGGTGCCTTCTGATAAAAAATGCCATACAGTCCTATGTTATCTAACATGTAAAATATACTGTGATAAATCCCTAAAGCATACAAACAATCTTTCTCGACATACACAGAGAGAGTTTTTGATCCGTAATTTCTCCAATAATGTCCTCTTCCTATCTCCAGCCCTCCCATCACGAATAATAATGCCATCAAACTCCATTGTTGCTCTTTTAGGTTGAAAAGGAAAGGTGAAAAATGGGTTTTTATAGAATGGTGGTGAAAATGAGTTTTATTGGGTTTTAATGGAGGAACTTAAAAATGGAAGTTGGAATGATTAGTTGGATAATGGGTAAATGAGAAAGTTATGAACTTCAGTGGATTTTGATGGAGGTTTGGAATGTGTAAAAATGGAGTTTTTGAGGTTGAAAGAGGCAAAAGTGGAGGGTTTTTGAGCATTCTGCCCCAAATTAACCCAGACGTCATGGTGGGCGCCATCTTCGTTGGGTCGTGGCTAGATTGCTTTTTGGGCCATTTTTTAGCTATTTTTGCTTAATTTGGGGGTATCCATAGGAATTTTCATGTATCCTTGATATTTTTAAGCATGAAATTTGTTAGTTAAACAATAAAATAAAATTGAAATGACAAAATATAAGAAAAACACACACACACACACACACACACACACACACACACACATATATATATATATATATATATATATATAAAAAGCAGCAATGTACGAAAATAATAACAGGAAAGTAGGAAAGTACATAAGCAAATACAAAGCGAAAATATAAAAGATGTCTGCAAAAGTAAAACGAATGAAATACAACAATGTCGGTCGAATAAGTGAGGTCATCAAAGTCTTTGGTGTTTCCTCAATGCAAGTCGATCCTCGAATCTCAGCTAGTTGAGGGCGTAGGTCACTGATCTCCTGATATAGGCAGTCGGCCTCTGTCGCATGTGTAGCATCAGACACCTCAATCTGTAAAGTGAGATCTACAACCTCCTAACGAAGCTCTGCCATTTGTGTGTAAATCGAGATATCTCTGCATCGAGAAATTCCTTGGTGGCGTCGATCTACGCAAGATGAAATTGTAGATAGCACAATGGTCCTCTCTGAAGGTGATAATGGACGGTACTCAGGTACTGAAGGCGCCCTAGGCTCATCAATGGTCTCTCTCTGGCCCTCTAAAACATAAGCCTAATTTGTCGGGTTATAGACATAGATCATCTGTGGATCAGGCAAGATAAAGTAATGGATGGTTTCACCATCAGTTAGGAGCCTAAACTAGTTTGGGTTAAAGGAGGCTCTCCTCATTACACCACGGTCTAAGTAGAAATCAATGTCCATCAAGGTATACCCACAGTAAGAGGTTAGGTGATGCAAATTTTTATCAAGACCCATGGAAGATGCTATTTGTGTCAATGTTCCACCTACACGAATAATTCCCTTAGAGGAGGAGGCAATGAGGTGAAGGTTCCAGAGCATGATGTTTCCACAAGCTACAGGGCGTGACTAGGTGGTACAAAATAGGAACGATATCTCTTCAGCACTAACATGGGTATCAATATCACTATTTCCAAGGAAAGTATGGGCAATGATCATCTGAAAGTATCAGAAAGTTGAGTTATGAATTCTGGGGGAAAACTGTGTGGAAGGGTCAAGGCCTCCTCCACTTGTGATATCACTCTATAATATGTTGATGAACCTACTCATAAAGTAACCCAAAGGGAGCTCAGGTATGGCATTAGGGGTGGTCTGGAAACCTAGTAGATCACCGAACTCCTTATGATTAAAGGTGTAATCCGTCCCAAATAGCCTGAAGCTAATATATCCACTGTGAGTACCATTAGAAACATATGGCTCATAGTCGGTGAGAAATTCGAGGTAAGGTTCACATGGGTCACATTCATCGCATCGACAACTTCTCCCACTGAAGTTGGTTGCAGAGGTACCTCACACTGGGCTCAATACCTAAAGCCTCCATGCAGCTGGAATCAGGGTATCTCATAGGTAACAGCGGACGTGTGGATAGAACCTCATAGCGTCTCCTCTGTGCCTCATCTCAGAAAACCACGTGCATATCATGAAAGCTTTGCATTTTGAAAAGTGGGTTAGATGACAATGTTGTAACCTGAAAGTATAAACATAATGAATATTTAAGTCAGAATAAAACAAAGTATAGTAATAAAATAAAATAAAATAAAATAGAATATAATAAAGTGAAAGAAAAACCATGGGTTACCTCCCATGCGGCTTATTTAACATCGTTAGCTTGCGGTTAGAATTCGCATCTTAGAAGTTGAAGCGGTGGTTGGATCGAGTGTGGCTTGAGTAGTCAAGTGGAATGTCACCTCCTCGTAGTTCTTTAACCTTTGTCCATTTACGATGAAAGGTTCGCGGGAGTTGTTTTGACTTTGCTCGAATTTAGGACTTTAGAGACCTCGTGCGGGCGATCCATCTTGGCTGACTTGCTCGGAAAAAGTCGCAACTTGGAGTTAAATAGAAAACGGGATCTCCGACTTTGAAATATTTCTTTATGATTATTTTATCATGTCATGATTTGGTTCTTTCCTTGTAGATTATGGAATTTTAATAAGCATTCATACGGAGTTCCTCTAGTTTATGGATGTCTAGGATACATTTTTCACCGGTTGCTAAGTAATCTAGATTCAAGTTTTGAATGGCGATAAGATTTATGTTCTAGATCGAAGGGTAAGTGACAAGATTTTAGTAAACCGGTTGGTAGGGGTGGTTCCTATAGGGTTTTATAAGCGGTTATGTAGGACAATATAGTGCTTCTTTTAGTTTTTGAGACCAATCTTTCCTAGATATTGAGACAGTTTTCTCCAGGATCAGTTTAATCTCCTTATTAGAAACTTCAAGTTGACCACTAGTTTGAGGATGGTAAGGGGTTGCTACTCTATGCTTGACTGCATATTTTCTTATAAGCTTATCAAAGATCCTTGATATAAAATATGATCCCCCATCACTAATGACTAGATAGGGTACTTCAAATCTGGGAAAGATGTTGTTTTTGAATAATATCGATCATACATAAAATCATAGTCGAGCTATAGACACGTCGGCTGGAGACTATGGAGGTCAGAGTATGGACCGGGCATACATCTCGGCCATACGAGTCATGATCTAGCTCGGCTAATAAAGCGAGCATTACGGTCAAGACGGGAGAAACTGCCACATTAATCCTGGCGGCGCATGTTACACATCGAGGTCATCATTGCTAAATGGCGGATGTTATGCATCTTTAAGTTGATTTAGTTATGGAACTA
Source organism: Vicia sativa (assembly GCA_021764765.1). Taxonomy (NCBI): domain Eukaryota; kingdom Viridiplantae; phylum Streptophyta; class Magnoliopsida; order Fabales; family Fabaceae; genus Vicia; species Vicia sativa. The sequence continues at coordinate 288,341,509 of CM038792.1, forward strand.
TGGGGATAAGCCTTTACTGGAGCTAAACGTGGAAGTCACGTAAATTCTGTATATATAGGGCTCCTGCCAGTGGGATAAGCAAGATAATCATTAGCTTGGAGTTCAAGATACTTAGCTTGAGCCTCCTAATCCCTAAATACAGATATATATATATATATATATATATATATATATATATATATATATATATATATCGATTTATCTGCATGAACATATCGCGCACCGTGGGGCCTTAGTGAAATCAATCGAGGCCGCACTATATATGATAGCACGATGTCAACAACATCACCAACCGATCCTCCAGATCTGGCACAATTGATGGCCATGATCGATGATTTGTGTCAGCACAATGACACTCTACAAGATAGCGTTCAAGCTCTTCAACGGAGGAGCTTGGACGAAACACAAGACCAAGTGGCAGAACTCTTGGAGCCACAATCATTATCTCTAGTCATTTGGGAGGATGTCGTTCCTAAGAATTTCAAGCCTCCAGTCCTAGAAACATATGACGAGAAGAATGGCCCTTAGGAGCACATCATTTCGGTTACCAACATGATGGCATTAATAGGGGCAATAGATTCTCTGAAATGCAAGTTAATGGCTAGAACTTTTAGGGAATCCGCGCTACGATGGTACATGGGATTGCCACAGTTTTCCGTGGTTAGTTACCAAGATTTCAACAAGAAAATTATCCAGCAGTTTTCTGCAAACCGCCACCGAAAGGTGGCCAGTACTTCTCTATTCAATGTTAGACAACGTCTAGCAGAACCACTGCGGGATTTCATGGCCAAATTTAATGAGGAGACCATAAAGGTATCTCACCCCAATCATGAGATCTTTGTGGGGGCGTTTTAGAACGGACTTAAGACGAGGAAATTCAATGAGTCTCTAGCTCAAATCGGCCAGAGCTTGGGCGGAATTATTACAGGGCTGAATGTTATGTGAAGGGTGAAGAAAGAAACATGGAGAAGAGGCCGAGATGCTAAAGAAAGAGCAAAGGGAGATGATATCTCGGATCAAAATTCCGGTCTCGGGATCAACCAACGACGAGATCATGTCAGGAGAAAGCGACCTCTACGGAGTCGTCGGGCTTTGAGACCGGCTAAATCTTCACACCTTTGAATGCTAGAAGGAAGATATTTGGGAAAGCGTGAATCATTTGAACTTGTTTCCTAAGCCGTGGAAGCTAGAAAAGTTAATTCAGCGATGGGAAAAGACACGGAGGCTTTGTGTGAGTACCACCGTGTCGAGGACATAAGGCGGGCTGCGTTCGATTCTGAAGAGAGATTGAGAGGTTGATCGGAGGGTAGCTTTCATCTATGTGAAATATAGCCGGAACAAAGGCGGAAAGAGTCCTCCTCCAAAGAGGAAACACGGTTCACCATCAAAAGAAGGGCAAGGAAGTTGAGGAAGTTCGTAAGGCAAGAATAACCGGCATACACTCAACACCATTTACGGAGGATTTTTGGAGGTGGATCCACCAGGTAACTCGGAAGAGGTATGCAGGGTGTAATTCATGTGGCTCGGGATGGGCCACCAATGATGATCCCGGGGTGATAACTTTTTCCCGAGAGATGCCAAAGAAGTTTTGCCTCATGAAAATGACCCCATGGTTATTGAGGTACAAATTAGAGACTAGCGTGTAAGCGGTGTTGGTCGATCTAGGTAGTTCGGTGATGTCACGTGTTGGGAAGCTTTCAAAGGAATGGATTTTGACACCAGGGTTACTTCGTTTAATGGAACTTTGGTAGGCTTCTCCAGCGAAGCAGGTCCAGGTGCTGGGTTATCTCCTAGTGTTAACTACATTTGGAACCAATGAGAATGCCAAAGATGTCTGAGTACGTTACTTGGTAGTCAACGCTTCCTCTCCATACAATATCATTATAGGATGACCCTCGTTCAATTCTCTAGAGGCGGCTTTATCAACCTTATACCTCACTAGGAAGTACCCATTGGGTGAGGGCCGCGTCGGGATTGTCCAGGGAGATCAGGGTTTGGCTCGGAAATGTTATAAAGACAACATGAAGATTAAGAAGAAGTTGGTGCCTGTTTAGAGCCCGACATACCATAAAGTCAATGTGGTAGATATCAATCCTAGATAGGATCCTAAAGAAGATAGCCTGACTCCTCAAGAGGAGACAAAGGAAGTACATATTGGATCCTAGCCTTCAGAGATTAATCACATAGGGACGCAACTTTTCGCTGAGGAAGAGGCCGAGATAATCCAGGTTCTGAGACAGAACTTAGATCTCTTTTCTTGGAAGCCCGCGGATATGCCTAGGATAAATCCATAGATTATGTGACATCATCTGGCTCTTGAGCAGGATGTGAAGCCGATATCTCGTGAGTGGAAAATTGGTGAAGAAAATAGGAAGGCCGTTGCAGAGGAAGTTGAAAAGTTAATCAAAGCAGGATTCATTGGCGAAGTTCAGTACCCGACATGGCTATCTAACATGGTCATGGTGAAAAAGAAAAATGGGAAGTGGAGAATGTGTTTAGACTTCACCGATCTTAATAAAGCATGTTTGAGGGATCCCTATCCCCTGACACACATAGATCGGTTGATTGATGGAGCTTCAGGGTTCTGGCTTCTTAGCTTCTTGGACGCCTACTCAAGGTACAATCAAATCAGAATGAACCCAGCGGATGCTTCGAAGACAACTTTCATGAAAGATCGGAAGAACTACTACTATCAGGTGATGCCGTTTGGATTGAAGTTTATGTGGATGACATGGTGGTTAAGACGGTAGCAGATTGCAAACATATGGTGGATATTGAAGAGACCTTTGCAGCTATTCGAAAATATAACATGCGCCTGAACCTGGACAAATGTACTTTCGGGGTGCAGGTCGGCAAGTTCTTAGGCTTCATGCTGACAAGCCAAGGAATAGAAGCTAACCTGGATAAATGCCAAGCAATTATTAACATGAGAAGTCCTACTGTCATAAGTACAACAACTAAGCGGTCGTTTGGCCGCATTGTCTCGTTTTTATCTTGTGCGGTGACAAGTCAATTCATTTCTTCGACTATTAGAAAGAGGCGAATTTGAGTGGGTGAAGCATGTCTTGAGCATTACAGGAGGTGAAGCAATTTACATCAACTCCTCCATTTTGACTAGACCAAGAGAAAATATCAGTTGGTGTTGTATCTCTGCATGTCGAGATCATGCAATCAGTTCGGTCTGGTGCAAGTAGAAACCGAGAGGCGTCAGATGTATTTTGTTAGTAAGGTGTTGAATGGAGAAGAGCTAAGATACCAAAAGATTGAGCGGTTGGCACTAGCTTTGGTAACGGTGATCGAGATTAAGACATTACTTTCACGGGCATCGATCACGGTGATAACCAACTTTCCTCTAAAGCAAATTTTCAAGAAGGGATCTGGCGGAGAGAGCGGTGTCTGGGAAATGGAGTTGTCCAGAGTATGATATCGACTTGATCCGTGTACTAGCATAAAATCTCGGGTCTGGCGATTTCATTGTAAATTCAGCTCCTGCCGGCAAAGATTCGCTGCAAGTGGATTATTTCTGTTGACGGATCATCAAATTTGAAGGGGAGTGGCGTTGGAATAGTCATGGAAGGTCCTGGTGAGATAATACTGAAGTATTCTTTACGATTCAGTTTTCAAACAAGCAACAATCAGGCTGAGTATGAGGCCTTGACATCCGGCCTGAGGTTAGCTTTAGAGTTGGAGTGACCCATGCTTGCGGACGGTTCACAACTTGTCGTCGGGCGGTGGTGGAGCTTTTCAAGCGAAGGACCTTATTTTAATAAAGTATGTACAACAGGCACTGTCATTATATAAGAGATTTGAGGCTATTGAGATCTGTCACGTCCCAAGGGAGGAAAATACCCGGGCCGACTTACTAGCTCGTCTAGCTAGCACCAAAGGATCCGGGATGAACAAATCGATAATCTGAGGAAGCGTTAATGTTGCCAAGCATTGAAAAGAGGAGATGCTAGTAGTCGAGGAGGAAGCCGTTGGATGTCTCCCATCATAAGGTATCTCGACATAATGTTTTACGATGATAAGGAAAAATCCAGGCAGGTTAAGAAGATTTCAACAAGGTTTGTAATGGTTGCGGACAAGTTATACAGGATGGGGAGAGCTTCTATGTTGCGTTGTGTGTTTGAGAGAACACTCTTTTAGTGATGAAAGAGGTTCATGAGGGTATTCTTGGAAACCATGTGGGTGGTGGGTCTCGTCCACAAGATCTTGCCTTGGGTACTATTAGCCTACTATGTTGAAAGAAAGTGTTCATTTCGTCACTTATTGCACAAAATGCCAAGCGTTTGCACTGGTATTTATACAAGCGAACTTCTCCACTCATTTTAGTTAGTGGCCTTTTCATCAATGGGGTGACATCCTCGGGCCATTTCTGTGTCGAGGCGGTTAAAAGTTCTCATTGTAGCGGTGGATTACTTCACTCGTGGGTAGAGACCGAGGTGGTATCCGGATATCGTAGACATGTCGTCGATTTTTGGAGAAATATAATTTTCCGCTTGGACTTCCAGTTATTATGTCAGAGCAATGGGACATAGTTTGCAGTGCTTACGTCATGGAGTTTTGCAAGGATCTTGGAGTTATGAACAAGTTTATCTCTATAGAGCATCCTGAAGCCAGCGGTCGGGGCATAATCGACTAACAAAGTGATTCTTAATGCAATAAAAAGAAATTGGATGAAGCTAAAGGATTATGGCATGATACCTTCATGAAGTCTTGTGGTCCTATCCACTACCGTTCACTCAACAACTCGTGAAACACCTTACATAATGGTTTTGGTGTCGATGCTATGATTGTTGTAGAGGTCACCTTACCATCATGGAGACGAGAAAATTTTGAGGAAGGAACTAACAACCAGGGTTTGGATCTTTGACCACAACCCGACGTTTATCTGACTCGTCTTAAAGCCTTGATTCAAGATACTTTGCTTGAATCGATGATAAACACAACCTGCGTTTTGCCACAACTCGGCTTAAAGCCTTGATTCAAGATACTTTGCTTAAATTAGTGACAAGCACAGCTCAGCGTTTTGCCACAACTCGGCTTAAAGCCTTGATTCAAAATACTTTGCTTGAATTAGTGGCGATCCTGACCGAGATTTCGCCATCACTTGGCTTAAAGCCTTGAGTTATTTTTTAAAACTTGATAAGGTATGACTTAGCGAAACCTCGAAAAAGTACTCGGGGGCTAGTTTGCCTACATAGACTAATTATTCTCAATAAACAGAGGATCATGCCTTTCTAGCAAAGTCTTCATGGCTTAAAATAAACCATTTGACTTGGGGGGCTATTATCGCATATCTCTGTTCACGAAACCAAAGCATTAAATAATCCATACAAGCAGACGTTAAACATTTTGAAGAATATGAAATACGTAGTGCTAAAATAAAAGCCCAGAGGGCAATTGTTTAAAATTTTTACAAAGTGCACCCACCAAAAAGGGGTGACTAACGTAGGACTAAAAGTAAAAAGATAAATTTTGAGGTGAGAAACATCGTGATGTCGGCTCTTTACTCAGTGTGGCGTCGCTATCACCATCGTCAACCTTCAATATATTCCCATCCACAATAGACTTGAAAAAGTCAACCTCCGAGATGTCGAGATCTGGGTACAAACAGGCGACCTGGGCCTTTGCTCGGTCAAAAGCCACATCCCCAGCATTTAGCACATCTATCTGAGACTTGTCCAAAGCTTCTTTCAGCTTGGAGCATGATTTCTCTGAAGCTTGTAGTTTGGCTGATTGCTCGGCAGCTGAGGTCTTCACCATGACAAGTTCTTCTTCCAAGGCTTTCATCTTTTCATCAGTTTCTAGTGCCTTAGTCTTAAAATGGGAATTATCCTCATTAAGAGATTTCTCGTTCTCGGCCAGTCTTTTGACTTCTTGCTCTAGTTCAGAATTTTTCTTGTCTACATCATCGCCGGACTCGAAGAGACCCCGGGTTAGAACAACACACCTCATCAAATATGAGCTTAGATGTTGTGTGATCTTCTGAGGACCAAGGCTCTTCAATTTATTCACATCTTCTGAAGCGTTGAAATGGTCATACAAAAATTTGATGCCATCGAAGTCAACAGACCAGAACTTGTTATCGGATGAAGGATGGTTTGAGCTATGCGGTTTCTTTCAATAGGTGGAAACTTCGATCTTGATTTTCCTCGTTTTCCATCACGATCTTGACTCCTTTAGAGTTTTTCACCGATCGGCTTGGCGTTGGAGAGCGTTTGATAGGGGTGGCCGATATCACTATGGTTTCTAGCACATTTCTTTAGAACTCGTGTTCTTTTCTTCTTGGGTGCCGTATCTCTAAGCCGTCGAGTTTGATTTGGCATCGGAGGGCTGCTAGCCATCCAACCGCGAAACCTCAGTCATCGACTTCTTTTGCTCCTTCAGCGGCATGTCATTCATCTTGTCTTCATGATGGAAAGTAAGGAAAGAAGTTAGTTAAGAGAATTAAATCTAGAAAGAAGGCAAAGCGTAAAAGAAACTTACCGGGAAGGCAAGGATTTCATTTTGGGATAGTGTTAGCAAATCCTAACTACGATTAGTAGGAAAGAATCTAAGATCCCAAGAGATAGGGTTTCGGGTTCACTTAGGCGTCATAGTCAAAGCGAAGATGGGTGGTGGGTTGTTAGGTCAATACAAAGGAAATTTATGATGCCGTCGTGTAGTAGATAATGGCTGTGGGCATCGAGGATCACATCTAACTCGGAAGAAATGTTCCTTGTAGCCTTTGAAGTTGGTGGTATAGGCTTGAAGGAAGCTTCTCTTTGGGATACGTGATAGAAACCAACTTAGGAATCCGTGTTCTTTATTTCAAAAAGAAGAATAACCCTATAGTTGGGGTGATGGTGGGAGCTCTACAAATCAACTCAAAAGCTCTTATAAATCCCAGGCTATTGGCGAAGTTGAGAAGGCTCGTTCCTTTATTCGTAGTATGTCGGTTTAAAAGTCGGTGAAAGAGAATTGTATATTTAATTCTTCTCGACCCCGGCATAAGTAAAATCACTCGAGGTTTACTCCTTGGGTGGGACATCTGAGACATTTTCCCGGTATCATAGGGTTCGAGGATTACATCACTTTCATTCCCGTGGAGGAAACGTTACATATCTTGTGGGAGAAGCTGACTTTGAGATTTATTTTGCTTTTTATACGCAAATGTTGAGGATAGCAAGAGTCGCCATCGACTTTTCTTTTATCAATTAAGGGAAGGTGAAAAGAGCAGAAAAAGACCTTCGTTAGATTTTGAGTAAGGGAGAAGGTTATGAAAAGGGAAGGTATTAGCACCCTTTTCATCCGTAATTATCTGGCTCTTAGTTGCTTCTAGCTCATCTTTTAAAATTGCTTTCCGTGTGTTTGACAAAATGTTTTGAAAAGGCATTCGCTTTGACTTTGTAATGATTCACGTTGGAATGTATAAAAGTGTTTGGAAATGTTTAGTTTTGAAAAGTGTTTTAACTTTGACAAAAGTGTGAGGTGTAAAAATATGTTTTGATAGAGCAAGCAATTAATAGTCTATTACCTACTCAAAGCGGTAGTTTCAGTGTTGTTTTACTTTCCTTTAGAATAGTGTTATCTGTGCCATTAGTTGGTGGGTAACCCTATTAGTTGGATATAGAAGGGACATTCGAAGGGACATCGGATGGTCATAGAGGCAACTTGTAGGAGTATCCTAGCACATTCGAAGGACGATCATCACTTTCGTGAGCAACAATCGGGGTTGAGATCATGTTTTCGTGGCGACATCGTGAGTCTATGATCTTTGTATCGAATGGACTATGATGATATGTTTGTGAGCAGCGGTGCTAGGATACCTCTTCGAGGGGACTTGACCATTTATTCGAAAGGCAACGAGAGAGAATTACCCTAAGGGGTGCATGTGTGAAAATAGTGTGTTGGATTCAGATATATTATCTTGCAATTAGAGGTGATCTATGTTCGTTTTTATCTTGCCATACACGCCTAATTACTAGCAGTTTATAGGGTGCAGAAAGTAAATTGCGGAAAGTAAAGTGCGGAAAGTAAAGGTCCTACGCTATTATATGGCTTTGGGGCAGTTACATAATATAGGAGTGCGAAAAGTAAAGTGCGGAAAATGTAAATCTATGCTATTACATGATAAAAACCTTGCGACCTATACATCCTTTCTAGAATTGTAAATGCGAAGTAAGAAATAGATAATCGGAATAAGAGAAAAATGTTAGCAAAATGTTTTGAAAATTAGTAGAAAAAAAAGGTTTTTAGGTTAATAGTGATAATTAGATGATAGAGTATTTTTTTGGAATTTTCTGGATTAGTTTTAATAAGAAAAAGCAATTAAAAGTCAATTTAATGGTTAATTAACAATTAATTAAAATATGCATGCAAAAATATTAATTTTTATGTCAAAAATTAAATAAGTATTTTTCTGACCTAAATGCAAAAAGAAAATATTTTTGGTGATTTTTTAATGCATGAGAAAATTATTTGGAAAGAAATTAAAATAGAAAATAAAATATGAAAAAGATAAGAGAAAGGGTTAGAGGGCTTCTGGATAGGATTCTCCCGGAAGTGGAGCCTCAAGAGATCCTTGGTGAGCATGCAGTGCACATTGGGAGACTCTTCATGGGGCGTCGGAACCTTGGTTTCACGGAGCTTCTGGCTTGAAATGCCAGTCGCCACTTCTAGGGCTTTCTCTTTGGGAAGCCGCCCAGGGGTTCAGGGGCCTAGGCGTGGCATGAAGGACGGGCGTGATTTGGGGCAAGCCTCTGAGAAACACGAAATATAGCAAAATAGGATGAAAAATAATGGCAAAGCGGGGTTCAAACCCATGCTCTTTGGAACAAGTGACTTAGTCTTGCAAAGTTTAACATTGATGGAGATACATCCATGAGTTAAGTTACATGGATTAATAGATATCAAACTCTTAATTCAAACCGGAAAAGCCGGATCGGACCTCAGGTCATCTTCTCGTGAGATGATTACGGAAACACCAAAATAGAAAGAGTTTGAACAAGATATTAAGGCTACCCCCTAAATCGACCTACGAGTTCAATGGTGGTATCGGTTTGCCCTAAAAAACCACAGCCTGGAGCTTGATACAAGCAAATCAAGCGCCTATGATGGCGGATCCTTATTCCTGCGTTAAAGCTTGCATGTAATGCATCAAACACGTTCTAATGGATGTCTTGAGTTCATACAAGAAATTAAAAACAATTAATAATGCATGAATCAAAGAAAGCGAATTTCAAAAGTTTACCCAGTGAGACTTGTATATACGATGCGGAGCAGCAGCCCGTGTAAGAAGTGGGATTGATTCTTTGAAGCTCGAGAATGCAATGGAATGCTGAATCAACTTGAAACCTGTTTGGAAAATAGAATTGATTTTGCAACTTTGAGAGAATTTTGTGATTTTTAGGGTTGGTTCATGAGGCTAGGTTTTAGATCCTCGGTCTTGTGAATGAGTCATGTATTTATAGAGCAAGGTTTGATCAAAAGAATGAAAAAGATATGGCTTTGAATGCAAAAATATTTTCTTGTTAATTTTCATCAAATCTTTCCAAAATTTGATTTTCTCTTCCTTGTGTGAGCTTGCGAAATTGGTATGTATTGTGGCTTCCTTGATCCTCAAGATAGATAGAAATCAACCCAACTTGTTTTATACCTTGTCTTCATATTTTATTTAATTTAAAATTGAATTAAATGCTTTTAAATTAAAAATAAATCAAGAAAATAGGAAAAGGTCGTGGCAAGGTGTAAAGAGGTCATGGATAATATTATGATCAAGTTTGGATCATAAAATTATAAGCCCATTTGGAAAAAATTTGCATTTGTCACATATTTCTCTTTGTGCACCTCTTCAAAAATGCTCAACTTGTGCAGGTGTATCTTGCCCAATTTTAACATTTTGGGTGTTCTTGGACTTTTGAGCTCTAGACGTCCTCTAAATAACCTCTTTGGTTTCATATCAATTGAGGTTTCCATGCTCAATAACACTTCTTTACAAAAAGTTGACTTTTTGTTGACTTTGAAAAGGACCTATAATTTTTTGATCCATAACTTCCCAATGAAGCATTTTTTGCCCATGCTTGTGAGACATGAAGTTGTAGAGAATGAATTCTATTCAAAATGAGCTTTGGTGGGAAAATTTCGATAAAGTATGAGAAAGTTATGCACAGTCAAAGTTACATTGACTTTTCCTTCACAAACCCTAATTTGGAAAGTTTGACTTTTGATCAAATCTTGAGTTTTCTTGATGAATCATGATCAAACCTTGATCAAATGATGAATATTACTTCAAAATATTAATGTTGACCAAAAATCATGAAGTTTGTGTATGTTGGCCACAGTTGACTTTTGTCAATACAATTGATTTTCAACCATCGGCAATTATGCGAAACTTGACTTGTAAGGCTTAAAACTTGACATGGAGATTCTTTGAAGCATATGATGAGGCATGATAACCATTGGAGATGTTGGAAACCACCTTGATGCGAGAATAGCGAAACCTAGTTTGGGTTAATTGCTAGGAGAGGTTATGCAGTCGACCATGAAATCCTTGAGTATGGATGTATGTGATGTCTTGAGAAGTAGGAGGGCAAATTTTGGGGTATGACAGCTGCCCACATTCGGTCTTCTTGTCTTTGGAAGGGTTAGATTGGCATGCTTGCCTTCGTGACTTGGAGGTAGAAGATGATTGAACACTCAGTACACGAAAATTTGCACTCATTTGATTGATGATGCACGGGAATGGGATTACAGATGCCATTTGGAGAAGCTGGAGACTTCGTTGGGGAATGAGTCGTACGTTAGACTCAGGAACGTTTCCTGAATAGGAGAATCGTCGGAGATGGGCTTAAGATGCCATTTGGAGAGACTGATGCTGGGGAATGAGCCGTATGCTAGGCTCTGTAGATGTTCCTGAAGGTATAAGGGAGCACGGGGATGGGCTTAAGATGCCATCCAGAGAGAGTCGTACGTTAGACTCTGCTTGTCTTTGAATGAAGTTATTGGTTTGTATTGTTTTTAACCAAATATACTGACATTCTAAAGTGGAAGATAATCGACAAATAGTCGGAGATGGGCTTAAGATGCCATCCAAGGAAAGCTGAGTCATCTTGAGACTCTATAGTTGTTGATGATAATAAGAAAGTCAGAATAAACCTTAGTCTGGTTACTACAGGGATAATAGTTGGCGAGAATGGATATCTTCCCTATACGTGTTTGGTGTCGATCCAATGCATTGTCGGGAGAACAACTTGGGTGAGTGCGTTCGGATAAGGGTTTCCGTCTTGCTTGGTATTAATCCTTAACCTTCCATTTGGAAATGATTAAATCGGTCTTTCGGATAGGGTTTCCGTCTTGCTTGAGTATTAATCTGGACCTTTCATTTGGAAATGATTAAATGCACGGCCTTTCGGATAGGGTTTCCCGTCTTGCTTCGGGTATTAATCCTGGACCTGTTGTCACGGTTGTTTAGATAGGTTTCCCGTCTTGTTTAAGGTTTTAATCTTTGACCTTTCGTTCAGAAGTAATTTTTACCTGTTGGGGAAAAACAAAAGAAACTTTGACAGGATATAGTTAGTCTCATGCAGATTATGATGCATCACAATATGTATGAATGATATATGCACATGTTATCACTTTTATGAATAATGTATGAATGACAGATGTTGTGGTATTTCAGAACATATCCATCTTGAAGAAGATGTGAATGTCCTGCTGGAGATTTCGAACTTCTGCTTGGGGATGAAATTGATGAAAACCCTGCTTTGGAGGAGAAGGAAAATGTCTTTGATTCCTCTGATGCACTATCTGACCAAGTTTCGAGCCTAAATATCAATGTTGCAGGGAATAATAGAAGCGAGATACTCCTGAGGGGATCTTGTCGTGACCACAGTGAGGATAGTAAGCGGGAGGCACTTATTTGGGGATCTTGTCGTCGATCTCGTGGGGAGTATCGATCGTTCTTTGAGGCCAGGGGCTTAAAGAATCGGGGCTTATGGAAGCCTCGGTGAGGAATAAGAGATGTAGGTTTCCTCCGATGCACTATCGACCCGGTCTCGGTATGAATATTCTTTGCTGGAGAATGATAATCGTCGGAGATATTAGCAGGGATAAATATCTCTCTTGGAGATGAGCCGTTCTTGCTTGAGGCCGGTAACAAGGTTAAGTGGTTGGAATCCTTGCTCGGGGACTAGCATGGATGATACTTGGAGCATCGAAACTAGCGGAAGGAAATTTGTACTCCATGGAGAAGGTTCTTTGTGTTGATACCTCGTGAGGATTGTACTCTGCGGGGAAAGTTTGGTGACTTTTCGTCGTCATCTCAATTCTAGAGCACAGTAGTAATTATCCTTGTTCATTCGCTTTTTGCATGTTTGTGAGCGGATGTTCTTGTCGGATACATATAATCATTCAAGCAATCATTGGACTTTATGCAAAAACAAGCGATGGCGAACATTGTAAAAGAAAGAACTTGTATTAATTTGAAGGTGGTGTATGGCCAAGTAGTTTCTATACAAGGAAAGTAAAAGCTATCTTGGAAACAATCTCGTTGAGTTTCAACTATACTAGTGCTCATATATTTTGACTATCTCATCTCCTTGTTGTCGATGAAAGTGAGTGGATTTTTAGCCATTTGAATCTTGAATCTTTGATGAGTAGTAGTATGAGTAGGTGATGGGCGAGATATAGTCGTGCGCTTAAATCTAACTTTTGCCTGAACCGCCCTTCGGGTTTCGATCTCGGGGATACCCTTTTTGCCCAAGCCGCCTTTGCGGTTTTCGACTTGCAGTGTACATGTTTGGTATATATCCTTAACTTTCCCGAACCCTTTTGGTTCGCGGGATGCCTTATTTTTTGCCTAGATCGGTCGACCCTAGCGGGTCTCGTTTATCGTAGTATCTTTTGACTGTCTGCGCGTTCACGGGTGTGGGAAGTCTTCGCCATCCATGGTGCTAAGTATCATAGCCCCACCGGAAAATACTGTCTTGACTACAAATGGTCCCTCGTAGGTGGGAGCCCATTTTCCCCTGGGATCACCTTGTGGAAGAATGAAGAGCTTGACTACTAGATCACCGACTTGGTAGACTCAGTGCTTGACTTTCTTGTTGAATGCTCTGATCATTCGCTTTTGATAGATTTGTCCATGGCAGATGGATGCGAGTCGTTTCTCGTCGATCAAGTTGATCTGGTCGAGGAGAGTCTGGACCCACTCGTCTTCTCCTAGCTCTGCGTCCTGGAGGACTCTGGTTGAGGGTATCTGAACCTTGATGGGTAGGACTGCCTCCATACCGTATACGAGAGAGAAAGGGGTTGCCCCTGTGGATGTTCGTGCTGTAGTGTGATAACCATGGAGAGCAAATGGCAACATCTCATGCCAATCCTTGTAAGTCACTGTCATTTTCTGTATGATCTTCTTGATATTCTTATTGGCGGCTTCCTTTGCGCCATTCATCTTAGCCGATATGGAAGAATTATGATGTTTGATCTTAAGCTGCGTGCGAGTTCGGTGATCATTTTGTTGTTGAGATTAGAGCCGTTATCGTGATAATCCTTTCGAGAGTGCCATGCAAATGATAAGATTATGCTTGATGAATCGAGCCATAACATTCTTGGTAACAGATCGAGCAGTACTTCTACTTGGTAAAATAGTCAATTGCCACAAGGATGAAGCGGTGTCCGTTGAGCGATGGGCTTGATTTCTCCGATCATGATGCCCCATTGCGAAAGGCCAGGCGGTTAAAACATTCATTAGTGCTGGAGATACGTGCAATTTATGCGCATAAATTTGGCACTTGTGACAAGATCGAGCATAGCGGTGACAATCAACTTCCATGGTGGACCAATAGTAACTTTGTTCTCGAGAATCTTCTTAGCCATGGTATGTCCAGCGGGTGGGTGCCGATGCGCCTTCATGTAACTTCTTCCATGATCCATTCGCGGTTTTCTAATCTACACAGTGAGTAAGCACAAATCGTGATTGCGCTTGTATAAGATATCGTTGCTAAGAAAGAACTTGGATGCAAATCTTCTCAAGAACTTCTTATCGTTAGATGCCCTCGCGGGATATTCCACGTCTCGAGATACCTCTTCACTTCGTAGAACCAAGGTTTCACTTCTATTTCAAGTTTATAGCAATATGTTAGTTCGTCAAACTTTTCGATGATGATTTGGGGATCCTCGTTGTCCCATCGACTTTGAACATAGATGACATAGTAGCTAGTCGTGCATAGCGGATTCTCTTCTCGTGGAATATGATCGAAAGTGATTTCTTGATGAGATCAAACTCAGAACATGCTCTCGATATGGAATGAGATTCGGATGTTTAGTATCACTAGCCTTTTATCGTGATCACTAAAGTGAGTCTCCATATACTTGCAAAATTTGATTCTTAAGTCAATAGCGCTTTAATACCCATGATGCCGCGCAAGTATTCGGCCATGTTGTTGGTGCGAAACATAATCTGGCGGTGAAAGGTGTGTCCGCTTTGTAGGAGATGTAATGATGGCGCCAATGCCATTGCCAAGTGCATTTGAGGCTCCATCAAAGACCATGGTCCATGGGATCCTTGTTCGGGTCCTTTGCGGTCACAGTTCTTCGCAATCGATAACTAACAAAACATCTTCGTGCGGAAACTTGACTGCATAGGTGATAGTCATCTACGACGATGAGCCAAATGATCGACTACTACACTTCCTTGATCGCACGGGAAGTATCTTTGGATGTCGTATTCGGTCGGATCATTTTCCATCTTGCTATTCTTAGGAGAGAGCTGGTTACTCAAATATGTATTTTATCGGATCCATCTTGGAGATCAATAAGGTAGTGTGAGTCAACATATCTTGTCTTAGTCGTGGCAGACCAAGCAAAAGCGTTGCAAGTTTTCTCGGTGTGGTATCTTGTTTCATAGTCGGTAAACTTTTTGCTAAGGTAGTATATTGCATACTCTTTCGACCAGACTCGTCATGTTGCCCCAACACACACCCATTGAATTCTCTAACACTTCAAGTACATGATGAAGGTCTTCCTTGTTGGTGGCATCGGGATAGGAGGATTCTATAGGTACTCCTTTTTGTCAAAAGCGATCGGAAATCGTCATTCTATTACATTACTTGATCTTTCTTGATGAATTTGAAGATTGGTTCACAAGTAGAGTTAGATGTGCAATGAATCGGGCAATGTAATTCAATGTCCCAAGAAACCTCGACTTAGGTGCGGGGGACGGCATTTCTTGGATAGCTTTAACCTTGGAAGGTCAACTTCAATACCTTTACCACGGACAACAAACCCTAGGAGTTTACGGATCGACTCCAAAGGTGCACTTATTGTTGGGATTGAGTCTTAATCTGTACTTCTTCAACCTATCAAAGCAGTTTCCGCAAATGATCGAGATGTTCTTCTTCATTCGTGATCTAGCTATCATGTTGTCGACGTAGACCTCTATCTCGTGATGAATCATGTCATGAAATAATGCCACCATAATACGTTGATAAGTGGCACCAGCGTTCTTGATCCGAGCGGCATGAACTTGTATGAAACTACCCACTATAACGAAAGAGTCTTCTCCATGTCTTGGAGCCATTTTGATCTGATTGTAGCCGGAGAAACCATCCATGAAGGAGAAAACCTTATTCTGGGCGGTGTTTTCGACCAGAACATCAATATGAGGAAGTGGAAAATCGTCTTTCGGACTCGCTCTCATTCGGATCTACATAATACCGGTACTTTACCATCCTTTTTGAGTGCAGTACCAAATTTGCAACCTTTGCGGATGAAGTAATGGCTAAGAAATCGACATTGAGGCGCTTTATAACTGACTTTGATTTTCTCGACATCTCGGGATGCATCGGCCAGACCTTCGGTTTCACGGGAGAAACCTTCTTTCGTTGGTAGCAGATTGTACCACAATGTCAATGTTTAGACTGGCATGTCTTCGTATGCCCAAGCAAAAACCTCGATATAGTCTTAGCATCTGGACCAATCTTTCTTTGATCTTGTTCTCGAGACATGCTCTATCTTGATTTCTTTTCTATTTTCATCGATACCCAATTCACAACCTCACGGCGGCTCTTGTTGGGTATGTAACCCGTTCCTCTTCTTTGTAGCAATCGACAAGTTCTCTGGCACTTCACAATCTTCCTCACCTTCGTCTTGACTTGGTAGATCGGATTATCAAAGTCATATTTAGCAATAGCATAGCTATTATCAGCGAGATTCGAGTGAATGCGATGTATCACGTGGGTGTGTGTAAGAACACATAGCTTTTGAAGGGTGGTAAAAGTAAAAGAAACAAAACGGTATTTAAATGCAAAGTCAATGATTTTATTGAATGAAAATATGCAAATATGATAATAACCCTCACAAGCGAGCCATGATGCCGGGCAAGGCACTAGGCTTTAAAGTTTATTGTTCAGCATGAAAGCGAAAAGCATAATAGAAAACAAAAGCAATTACTCTGTCTAAAGGAGATTGGTATGACATCTTGGTCTTCCAATTCTTGTGTCCGTTGTCGGGGAGTTGGGAATACACTTGCGATGTCGAACTAGTGGTCGTCGTATCATCCTCGACCTTTGATGGTGAAGCCTAAACCGATCTTGTCGGTTGAAAGGAAGATCGGGGCGACCCAAATAGGTCCTCCTTCTTCAACTACTGAGAGCATCTTTCAGTGAGGCCATCCTAGGGAACTTGTGTAACCGGGGTGTTGGAGAGTCAACAGGCATGAATCTGGAACTATTTCAGCTTGACAAGGTTTCGAAGAATTCACCTTCCATTTTGAGGTATCGGAATGACGTAGATGGCTTACCCATATACTCCTCCTCATCTTGTAACAATCTTCCCTTCCTTGGTACTTGCCCGACCCTGCAAGGTAGAGTATGCCGCCCCGATGTATCCAAGGGCATCCAGTAGCCAAGGTAATTTGGACGGATGTCCATGACAAAGAAAGTAGGTCGAAGTACGGGAACAGTTTTAACTTGAGTGAATGAGCTCTCCAATCTTGTTGTTAGAACCATCAAAAAGCTCTGCAATTATGTCATTTGGGCTTGGGACCAATCCTTCAACATCAAGTCGATTAAGAAAGCAACTTGGGTGAGATATTTAGAGCCGAATGGGGTATCTACCAAGACATGAG